>VDFB02355152.1:0-21717 GCA_007258455.2 Sequoia sempervirens
TCCTTTAGGCATATCTCAAAGAACAATTGAGTGACGATCAATTATAGCTTGCAAATCTGGATGAGTAGGAGTAATAGATTGAGAGACTTCTAATGAACATAGTTGGGCCACAAATCCATCCACTCCTTTCTTAAGCAACTTTTTCATTTGATGAGATCTTACCATTTTTGGGGATTTTTCCTTCAACCCCTTAGCTCTACTACCCTTCCTTCTGATTGAAATCTCATGAATAGTTCTTCGAAGTTCATCTCAATCCTTCCCAATGTAGTAAGACATTTGTACTCCAAAACAATATCTGCTTTGCACCCATATGGATGTCATACATTGGGAATTGTTATCAAGTTGATAATCTCCATGGATAATTTAATGCTATGACGCTACTGAACAACTAAGCTGTGCCACCATCGCAATCAAAACTTGAAACTCGTTTGGATATATGAAACAGACTGGGCGAGTAGCTAACTTTTGTTGATGAAATTATGAGTACTACTGAGTGATCAGCAACGTACATACCTTCTTTAGGAACCCCACCACCTTGAGAGTTTGTGGAGCAAGAGCACGAAAGTGCATGACAAAGAAATGATTGGTTGAGAATCATGTGATTCCACTCATTTTGACTCCCTTTCATCTTCTAGTATGGGTTCCTCCTCTTCTTCCTCATTGGGACCTTCAATATAAAACAATTTCTTTTCTACATTTTATGTTCTCATTTGTATTTGCTATCACAATTGAAACCACAGAGAGCCTTTTTCTCTTTTCTCCTCAATTTGTTGTAAGAGTCAACTTAGTAGGTTGGTGAATATCCTTTCTCTCTTGTCCACATTAGCCTTGCTTCTTAGGAATCAAATATTTCTCCTCTACCACAACGTGCTAAGATAAAGACTCATTTATGGAACTAGGAGGCTAAACATCATTACCTCATGTTGAATGCTGATCCTTGAGACCACCAAGAATAAAATCATTCAAGTTTTCCCTCAAGTAATTGAATCCGCATAAGGATAGATTTTGGAATTGCTGAATATAATCCTTAAAGCGATCTGTTTGTTGAAGTTTAGCTAGCTGGCTGAAGAAGTTGTCTGTGACGCTATTGCTATATTGTGCTTGGAGTTCCTCTGTAAAAATTGACCATGAGACGGTGAGCCCCTTTTTACCTCGATGAGTGCAAAGCCAACGATACCAAATGAATTGATCTGGTTCTAAATATAAGGAAGCCATCGTGACCTTTTGTCCATTTGGGATTTGGTGTACTTCAAAAAAATTCTCCATTTGGTTTATCCACGTTAGAGGATCCTTACCATCAAACTTGCGCATATCCACCTTTGGAAATAAATTCCTAGATCCCATAGGAGTACTAAAGCTTGTGTTAGTAGTGGCTGACCTAGAATTCTCACCTTGGTCACTTGAGAACTCCTTTCTTGATTCAACTATGTAGGTGCTTAACATGTTTCGCATTTCTGACATATCTCCTCTTAGGTCACACATATCCATCTTAATTGAGGAAATTTTTTCCTTGAACTTATTGTTAATTGAGGAAATTTCTTCCTTGACCTTATTGAGTTCTTCATTATGAGGAATATCCTCGATTGTTTCACCATCCTTATCAGGAGTCTTCCCCGGAGTGACAACATTCTTTTTACCCCTTGTTGCAGGCCCTGTCATGATGGAAACCACTAATGTTGAAATAAATCACACAAATGAAACTTAAATTCTCTAAAAATTTTACTGTAATCTCCTTTAGTATTTCTTCAAAAACCCAATAAAAATCAGACTTCAATTCAACAAGATGTGCGAGATATGTAGATTCCAAAAAAATAGTGTAGAAACCCTAATTCTGCAATAATTCGCTTAATTCTACTCCAATTATTCTAAAGTATGGACTGTAGCTTCTTTAATATTTTCTTCAAAAACTCTTTAAAAATCAGAAAAAAATTCGACAAATTCTGAAAGATATTCTCTTCCCAAAATCGCCTCCAAAATTGAGAAAAACCTTCCCTCTATGGTGCCAAGATCATGCTCTGATACCACTTGTTATGAAATAACTTGCACAATAGAAGGAATGAAGTATGAAATATGCTGCAAACCTTGATAATGGCAGGAATAACAAGCCACTAGGGGGCAAACCTCCATATATCTCTAATGAGAACACACTTCACAACTTGATGATGAAATAAGACTCACAACCTCCTATATATACCTATTTATGTCAAGGATATCACCTAGGCCGACTTAGAAACACCTATATAAGACTTAGGCCGACCTAAACAACTAAATAACAATATACTAATGATAATATGACTTAATAGAGAGTTAAGATAGCCACAAGCCGACTATTCATAACCCGATGTACAATAATATTAAGGGCGTAGCATAATGTCAGTGATAAAAGAAGGAAATCAACTACATTCCACTCATGTTGGTCAACTCCCTTGGATTAAATGCTTTGGAGAAAATAATAAATAAAAGAGGCTGACCTCATAAGGGCAGCGCTCAAGAGTAAAGGGAAAAGACATCTCCTTTGGGGCAGCCGACCCCTCTTAGTGAGTTTGCCCCTTTTAGGGAATATTAAAATAAATAAATTAACTTAAATGTGGTCAACCCTCCTCGTGGGAATATTAAAATAAATAAATTAACTTTGGGAGAGTAAAGAAAATATTATTAAGTTTTCATTAAATTAATATCAGATCTTTATGAGGCCGACCTATGGTGTATAAATAAAAGGTTGTGAGAGGATTCAAATGCAGGCCGACCTATGGTGTATAAATAAAAGGTTGTGAGAGGATTCAAATGCAATCAAATTTCAAGGAATATTATTTACATGAAGAGCAGAAATAAAAAGTTATTTGAGTAGATCTATGAGACATATGTGAGCAGATTTATAGCAGCAATTTTGTGAGAAGAAAAGAAAAATAAAAGCAAGATCATGGCATGTTTACGAGCAAAATTATTGAAGACTATATTGCAGATTTATGAGTGGATGTATGGCAGATTTGTAAGCAGTTGAGAGGGCAGAACCAAGAAGTTGCAAATAAAATTACTATATTGTTTTGTGGAGGTTGGAGCCTCTTATTGGGAGAGACTGGTGTCTCTTGTTGGGTTGGTGCTCACTGGTGGGGATTGCAGTATCCAACCCGTAAAATTGTGTCTCTTGTGCAAGTTCTTAATTGCTACATCTTGCATGAATAGTATTGTTAAGGATAATTAAGGTTTGAAGTAATACTGCTATGTGATTATTTAAGTTGTGAAAAGTCAAGTTTTGATCTATACTGATTCACCACCCCCCATCTCAGTATAAGTGTGTGTTCAATCATATTCTGCCATTGGATGTAAGAAATTTCTTAATTTTTCAAATGTAATAATTTCCCAACCATTCTATAATCGTTAAATCAGTTAAAATATATCCATCCAACACCCAATAGAGTCAACAGAATTCTTGTCGGATCAAACTTTTCAGTTCCGTTACATAGTAATTAGTTTACACAGATGATGAAAAAAGGAATTTACTGCTATTTTCAGATGTATACCAACTCATTTACATGCACTGCGGAAACGTCATGGTTACTAATAATCAGCTTTTCAACTTTGATTCCCTTTCAGCATCTGAAAAACATCTACGGGACAAAAAGTGCAGGAAACAAAGCTTGGAACGGGAAATTTTATCATCTCATCAAAAGGGAATCTACCTAGCAAGGAAATAAATTATCCAAGGTTCTCACATTTTGTACGGATCATTGCTAGATTTACACAAAAAACGCCAAACGTCGAAGCAAAATCCAATTGGCAACCATCCAATGTACAACAAGCATGGGTTTAAAATTTCCGCATTCTTATCTCATGCAACAAAAAATTCAGCGGATCTGCATCAATTAAGGCTTGTACAATTTCTGTAATCTTTTCGCACGGGCTAATTTTAAGAAATTATGTGCCTCCAATTAAGTAATTTCCTCAGATTTACATGTGGCAAGCAACTAGAGTTAAAATGGAGCAGATGGAACCAAATTAGGGGAAAATGCATACCTCATCTGCTTCTGCCATCTCCACGTCAGAAGCCATCTGAAAAGAAGGTTACGCCAAAAATAGCAAGGGCTTAAGCTTAAAATTTAGTAATTAGGCCTAGTGGGAGGTAGAAATGATGGGGAGTCTGCATCATGTGCAACTATCAAATATCCTTAGTTCAGTACAACCCTCGATGTGTTGAGCGCAAAACAGGCCCGTTACGCGAAAAAGTTCCGCGCTCTCTCCAGTGTTGGGTGCAACCGGTGAGCCGATGGAAAAGAATGGAATAGAATAGAACACGTCTTTTACTTCCACGGAGTTCATGTCTATTGCAATAGTAAAAAATTGTATATTTATGTTTTTTTAAAGAATATTTTGACTTTATTTTGATATTTTTTACACAATAATAACAAGTTTATAGATTATATATTTTGGTTTTAAATTTGGTTTTAGATATTGTTCTATTTTGTTTTTATTATATTTTTTAGATTTTTAGATTACCTATTTGAAAAGAGTCACCTGACAAAGTAAATCAACGTCATATACTGTTTCTGTACTAAAGACCACCGCTTTAATCTTATTTGTTTTTCCAAATTAGGGCTTAAGGTGGATGTGGATAAATGAGTTACATTTTAATAAAAAAAAATTAAAAATTTACAAATCTTTTTATTCAATAGTGAATATATACTATATAATATTTGTAAATTTTTGTGTGGTTTAAAGTGGACACATTAATATGTTAATTATACTTGTTTTGTGTGTTAAAGAAAGGATACTAATATCTAAGAATTAGATAAAATATACACAATATATAATATATTAAATAATAATTAATTATATTTTTTATTACTAGATATAAATTATATTCTATAATACAATTATACAATTACTATATTTTAATATAAAACAATTAAAATTAATATATAAATATAATACAATATATAATATATTTATATTTTTTATTACTATATATAAATTATATTCTATGATACAATTATTAAATACAACTATACAATTAATATATTTTAATATAAAACAAATAAAATTAACATATAAATATAATACAATATATAATTAATATATAATTATTATATATATATAATAATTTATGTACTAATTCATATATTATGTGCATTTATCTAAAAATAATAGTATGTATTGGATAAAATACAAATTACATTATATATAAGTATTTTTATTATTGTATAGAATATTATATATTTTATTCTATAATAACAATTACTAAATAAAAATATATATAATTATTAATTAATTTTTTTTATTTTATACAAATTAAAATAACATATAAATATAATAACATATATGCATTTATCTAAAAATAATAGTATGTATTGGATAAAATACAAATTACATTATATATAATATAAGTATTTTTATTACTGTATATAATATTATATATTATATTCTATAATAACAATTTTCCAAAGCCGACAATAGAATTCTGCTCCTCCCGCCCTGCAACTTTTCAAATTTTGAACATGCCTGCAGGCTCTGGGGAGACCTCTGTCTCTCCCCAGCCCGACCCTTCGCTGGATACGGAAAAGATTCGTTCACACACGCTTTCTGGGGTTGCGGAGCTTGTCTTGGGTAACTCCAATGCTCTTGTTGGGCCTTCGTCTGGTGGGGGCAATGAGGGTCATCGGGAGGTAGCCCTTTCCAAGACTAGCTAGAAAGACATCCTTTCAGGAACTAGAAATAGTGTCTTGGAGACTGTTGGTCCTAGGATTACTCAAACGGATGAAGGCATTGAACTCTACCTCCTTGATGAAGTTACGGAGGAGGTTGCTTGTTCGCTTCACCTGGCCTTGGTGGGAAGATTCTTGGCTTTTAGGCCAACGATTGATATGGTCTGTAGATGGGCTAATGGTAAATGGAAGTTGAAGGGCAGCGTGTCTATTTTGGCAATGCCTGGTGGTCTATTCCTGTTTAAATTTACTGCTGAGGAGGACTTGGTTCTTGTCCTCTCAGGCACTTGGGCCTATGGTAAACATTTTCTTTCTTTGGCTAAATAGAAACTGTGTTTTGACCCCTCGGCGATCTTACCTATATGGCCCCTGTTTGGGTTCACTTGCCTGGCCTTCCATTGGAATTCTAAGATGAAAGGATTTTTTGGTGGATTAGAAACTCCTTTGGTAGCTTTGTGGCGGCGGACGCGATCACTCAGGCGAAATCCAGGTTGGTGTTTGCCCGATTTTGTGTTAATGTCTCCATTAACAAAGCTATCCCCAACTTTATCACTCTCAATTCTAAATGGGGAAAGTGGACTCAAGCTATTGTTTATGAGAATGCCACCTTGTTCTACCAGAAGTGTGGTAAACAAGGTCATGGTATTTATGATTTCAAGAAGGTTGTTACAAAGGATGCTCCATTAAAAGAGAAAAATCCTTCCTGTCCTTCGGTGCTTTAGGATAAAGTCCCAAGCACTAGTGCGGTTGGTGAAACCTTGAAATCAAGTGATTTAGAAGACTACCCCTTTATTGATGGTGAACTATTGAAATCCCCTGTCTCTGAGGACAAGATTGAAACTAATTCAATGACTTTAAGTGGTTCCAAAGGGCTAGAGGAGGGTGAAGTTTCCCCTCTAATGGATGTGGACTTGGTGTTGGGATCCCTTGTTCATAAGGAGGAGGAAAGGTCTGGGTGCTCTCCTTTGTTCACTATGTGTCTGGAATTTGGCAATAAGAAGTTGGATGTTGGTGGTGTTGACAATCCTAGATGTGAGACCTTGGTTGACATTTCAGCCTCTTATCAGTGTTTGGGGGGAGCCAAGTTGACTACCCCCTCTCAATTAGTGTTTACTAACTCGTGCATGCCCTCTTCTCAACTAGCTTCTGTGGAAGACTGTTCTATGGAAGTAACTAAGTCTATTATTCTCTCCCTGAACTCTAAATCTTGTTCCTTAATAGCCTAGTCGGAGGGTGATAACTTGGAGGACTGGCAGAACTCAAAAAGGAAAACGAGGAACAAGAGAGTGGATGTTGGAACTGAAAGTAGAGTTGGAAGACCTTTAGAAAGGTTGTTTAGGCACAAAGCCACAACTAGGGACATTGCCAACAGCAGGCAATCTACCCTTGATTCAGCTCACAAGAGTAAGAAATGAAGTTCCTTTCATGGAACATGAGAGGACTAAACAGTCCTCTAAAGCAATGTGCCTTAAGGAAATATATTATTGAAATGAAGATTGATATTCTTTTTCTCTAGGAAGTAAAAATGACTGACCAGACATTTTCCTCTACTGTTAATAAAATTTGGTTGGGATTTGCCTTCTATTATAGTGAGGCGGATGGTGCTTCGGGAGGTATTGCCACCTTATGGAATACTTCTAAAATTTTGGGTGAGGCCTTTGCTTTTTCTCAGAACTACCTTGTTGTGACCCTTAAAGCTAATAATCTCACTTGGCACTTGTTTAATATCTATACGCCTAATTCTAGAGGTGGAAGAAAAAATATGTGGGAGGAAGTGTCATCTTTAATGTTGATCAACAAGAATGAGTTGTTTATGGTGGCTGGGGACTTTAACTCCCCCCTTTTTCCTTCAGAGAAGTTGGGTGGCTTAATGGACTACAGTCATAGTATGAATGACCTAGCTGAATTCGTTAACAATTCTGGGTTATTTGACTTGGAATTAAAGGGCAATCCTTTCACATGGTTGAATAATAGAAAAGGCAATCACCTTATTCAGGTTTGGTTGGATAGGGTCCTTGTCTCATTCGGTTGGGACCTTGGATGCAATGCCTCTCTTGTCTCCCTCCCTAGGACTGTCTCTGATCATATCTCAATCCTCCTTTAGTGGTTGAACAAGCCATTTTTGGGGCCACACACTTTCATATTTGAGATTATGTGGATGTCTCACCAAGATTTTAGAAAACACATTGAGACTTAGTGGAGCCACCCTGTTCAAGGATTGGCAATGTATAGAATATCCCAAAAATTGGAGCTTATTAGAAAAGAAATTAAAGGTTGGTCCAAGGCGACTTTTGGTGACTTCTTCAAGACTAAAAAGATGGTCAAGGATAAGCTTGAGGGGATTCAAAATATTATGGCCTCGGGCCATTCTCTACAACCTTTACATGTTGAGGAGGAAAATTGGAGAAAAAAGTGGAAGGATATGTTAAGTAAAGAAGAAATATGCTGGAAGCAAAGATCTAGGTTCCAATGGCTAAAGGAGGGGGACAATAACTCTTCTTTTTTTCATAGGACAGCCAACAGACATAAGAAGAGGAATACCATTAAGTGTTTGATGAATGATGATAATCAAGAAGTCAAGGAGGCTGACAAAATTGGGGAGGTTTTTGAATGGTATTTTAGACAAATCTACTCAGATGTTGGCAACTCCCCTTCTGCCGAGCTTCAGGCGAGGCTTCTGGGGCACCTCCTGTAGGGTATTAGTGAGCATGACAATCTTCAACTTTGTGCCCTAGTGACCGAGGAGGAGGTACATACTATTGTTTTTGCTATGGGAGCCTATAAAGCTCTGAGACCTGATGGTTTCCCCTGGCTTTCTTTCAAGATTATTGGGACACTGTCAACTACAATGTTACCATGGCTATTAAAGATTTCTTCAGGATTGGTAAATTGTTAAAGAAATTGAACAATACTTTTATTGTGCTAGTCCCTAAAGTGTAAGATCCAAAGCATATGACTAACTTCAAACCTATAAGTCTATGCAATTTTGTGTACAAGATTTTTTCCAAAGTCCTTGTCAATCGATTGAAGCCTTTATTAGACAAAATCATCAGTAGATGTCAAAATGGTTTTGTGCCAGGAAGACAAATCCTAGATGTTGCTATTATGACCCATGAAATAATTCATTATATGGAGAAAAGCAAGAACCAAGGTATGGCTTTCAAACTTGACATTTCTAAATCCTATAATAGGGTTAGATGGAAGTTTTTGTATTTAGTCCTTGCTAAGTTTGGTTTTAATGATAGAGTGATTGGCATCATTAGAGAATGTGTGGAATCTGTCCAATTTTCAGTGCTGGTCAATGGGATTCCTTGGGGGTTCTTTAAGGCGGGAAAAGGACTTAGATAGGGGGACCCCCTTTCTACCTACCTATTCATTATGGTGGCTGAGGTTCTAGGTAGGAACTTTCTATCCCTGCTCAACTCATGGAAGATTTAGGGAATCAAAGCTACCTCCACCCTCCACCCCTCTGTTCTCTAGCAGTTTGTTGATGATACATTTCTTTTTGGAAAGTTCTCAATGATTGAAGCTAGAGAATGGAAGTGCCTCCTTCAAGATTATGCTAGTGCCTCTGGTCAATGCATAAATTATAACAAAAGTAGTGTCTATTTCTTCAACACTAAGGATGATCTCCAAGCTAAGATCTTATCCATCCTGGGTTGTCTTAGTGCTTCTCTTCCTGGAACCTACCTGGGTCTGCCGCTAACTGTTAAGGAGGTGTCACACAACTTTTGGAATAGTATTTTGGAGAGATTGCAAAAGAAGCTTGTTGGTTGGAAGGGTAAACTTCTTAGTAATGCTAGTAAACTCCAACTTCTTAAGGCCTCCCTTCAAGGAATTTTGGTCTACTTCCTCTCTCTCTTTAGGATTTCAGGCTCCATGGCCAAAAATCTAGAAAGAATTCAAAGAACCTTTCTCTGGACGGGAGTGGAGGAGAAGAAAAGGCTCACCATTGTGAATTGGGACACTATCTGTCATCCCAAGTGTCAAGGGGGCCTGGGGATTAGGAAGATCACTAATTTGAATAAAGCTCTTATTGCCAATATTGGTTAGAATTTGGTGCAGGAGAAGGTTGAATGGTGTAGAATAATGAAGGCTAAATATCTTAATCAGGAACATTTTTTTAGAGCCTTGGACTTGGTTGGTCTCCCTTCCGGCTCTAAAATTTGGAACAACATTCTTAAGTGCAGATCCCTTTTGAAGGAGGGGGTAAGATGGAAAATTGGAAATGGGAGATCAATTAGATTTTGGGAGGACTACTGGATTGGGGGCAGACCCCTTGCTGATAGTCATTTTAATATACTGAGGGAGCACATTAAAGATCTTATTGGTACTTACATTGTTGATTATACTTCACCCAGAGCTAAATGGAAAATTTTGAATTTGATTTTCTTACCTTGGCCGAACCTTCTTCCTAAGGCTGCGGAGCTCCAGGAGCTTCTAAATATGATTCGACTTCCTTTATTTCCCAAGGAGGATAGGATATTTTGGATAAAGAGCCACTCAGGGGAGTTCACTGTTAAGTCTACTTACCAACTGCTTCTTAAGTTTGACAGTGATGAGCATTGTTGGAAGAAGGTGTGGATTCATTAGCTTATTCCTAAAATAAATTCCTTTTGGTGGACTTCCATTCATGGTAAAATTTTAACTATTGATAACCTTGTTAAGAGGGGCTTTCAATTCCCTAATTGGTGTACTCTCTGCAGAAGGGAAGAAGAAACTATTTCTCATCTTTTTATTCACTGCCGGTTTGCTTCCCAAGTCTGGCAGAATGTTTTACAAAGGTTGAACATCTCTTGGGTCTTTGATAGAGATATTCACCAATTTATTTTAAATTGGAAATGCCCCTCCAAACATCCGTTAATCCGACTGCTCTGGCAGCTTATTCCACCTCACATTTGTTGGTGTCTATGGAAAGAAAGGAATAATAGGATTTTCAGAGAGACGGAGAACAATGTAGATGGTTTGTTGATAATCCTTAATAAGCTCCTCCTGGATAACATTTCGACCTGTAAATGGAAGATGCCTAGTAATCCCCTAACTGCATGGGATAGAAGCATAGCTACTATTTGGAAATTTCCTAGTGAGTTTCAAAGATTTGATAATTCCAAAATGATCATTAGGAAGAATACTAAATGGAGAACCCCTAAGCCGCCCTAGGTTAAGCTAATTTTTGATGGGGCGGCTAGGGGAGGTATGGCAGCTGGAGGTGGTATTATTAGGGATCATGTCGGTGGATTGGTGGTTGCCTATGTTGGGAAACTAAAAGATCACACTAGCAATCAGGCTAAAGGTATGGCCCTTTTATGGGGTCTTAGAATTGCGCTGTCACTTGGCGTCAAGACCATGGAAATTCAAGGTGACTCAATGCTAATAGTGGAAGCCACTAAAGGCAAGATGTTTGCAGGGTGGTCTTTAAAAGGTATTATGGAGGAAATTTACTCCCTCCTAATTGGTCTCCAAAACTTTACTATCCAACATGTCTATAGGGAGGGGAATGCGATGGCTGACACCTTGGCGGTGGTGGGTCTTGATATTGAAGGGCTACAGTGTTGGCGAAAAGTGGATTTTTTTCCCCCCTCGACTTTGGCTTGTTTAAGGGAAGATCTAAACAATTTAAATGATGAGCCCTAGATTGTATTTTCTCATTTTATCCATGCTCCTACTAACTTTGGTTAGTATTTCTGATGGGAGCATGGTTTTGAATAATTGGCTGTTATGTGAGGTGATGGATATCATGAGATTGTCCTTTGGCATGTACGACCTCTTTTGGGATGATGGTAAGGCGAGTCCTTCTACCCCTAGTGGCTGGTGGAGTCATCATTTTTTTAAGCACCTAAATTGTCGTGCTGAGCCTCATAAGTTAGCGGATTTTATTAGATTTTTTGAGTTGGCTAAGTATTACGCTGATATCATGCCCTTACGTGCCTGGGGCGATTCTCACGAGGGAGCTGCTACCTTTGAGTGGGATGTGAGTTGTGGCATTTATTGCCTTATTTTTTGACTTTTCTTGTCACTTCTCACCGACCCTTTCTCTGTCGACGTTTCTAGAATTGGTTGCCATCGCTTTTGCCCTAGTTATCTCTTTACTGTTTCGGTGGTCTACAACTTTTGTGTGGGCTCTATGGGTGGGGACAGAGTGCGCGTGGAGCCAGATAAGTGTGATGATTGGAAAGCGGATGCCACTGTTTGGCACATTTGCAAAGAGGGCGGCATTGCCCAGTATATGGAGAACATGACTGGGCACGACAAGGGCCTGTCAATTAAGTTTGTCACCTCTTGAAATGATGGTAGGGTTACCATCGGCGACATTTCTTTTGAAGTCTCTAAGGAGGTTATTGCTAGAGCTACGAGACTTCAAAATAGTGGTCATACCTAGAAGAAAACCATGAAAGTGTCATACCAAATAAGTCTTAACCAGTTCTTCTAGGGTGAGGAGAAACCCATCAAGTTGTGGGGTGGCTATGACCGGGAGGCGCTTCCGGAACCATGGGACAAAATTTGTATGGTGATCATGAAATACTTCACGCTGGAAGGAAGGTATGGGGTTTATTACTATTACCATTTTAATTTCCTCAACCACCTTAGGGATAACAGTATATTTCCATTCCATTTTTCTTGTTCCATTCTTTGGATAGCACTATTGCTAAGTTTAATGAAGCCTCATTTTCTAGAAATAATTACACCATCCTGCACCAAGGCCTTATGTCTAGGATTTACCATTTTAATATGGCCCTTTGCCCTGCTCGGCTTATCACTATGCAAGAAGTCCCTTGTCCGACCGCTCTTGACGAAACCCCAGTTTCCTCTACTCCCCCTTCTGCTAGCATTTTGGATGTGTCGAGCCCAAGCAAGAAAAAATGCTTAAAAAATCCCACTTTGAAATCCCTTCCCCATCTTGCGATGGTTATGAGGGAAAAGGGTAAGGATAAAAAACGTGTTGCTCCTACCCCAAGACAGAAGGCCAAAGCTTCTAAGAAAACAAAATTCTGCCTCCACCAAATTGATTATGATATCAAAATCACTGAAGAAGATAATACCCCTTGCAGATCCAATAGATTGGTCTTTAAGTAGCACAAAGTGGGAAGTCTCAAGGAGGCTTCAAATTCAAATAATGGTAATGGGAGTGACAACAAAGATCTTGAGGAACAGGTGGTGGGAGGGGAGGACCAGTCTGTCTCGGTGAGTAGTGCCTCCCACGTGTTTGAAGGTTTGAAGAAGGGCCCTGCCATTAAACCCTAGGCCTCTAATACGGCTGAGGGAAATGCCCCCTTGAAAGAAGATTATAAGAAAAAGGAACAGGCGGGGGACAAAATTGACAAGCTGAAAGGGAGAATCGAGAGATTGGAAAAAAGGTTCAAGAAGTGTCACACTTTGCCTTGAAGGTCATGCACAGGTCAACTACTAGTCTTTATCTATTGTAGAAGGACAAGTCTGTGGATGATGGTGAGGAGGACACTAGCTTTAAGGAACTGCTTAAGTTCCTCATGGTAGATTGGGCGACTGCTATTAAGGACAAACCATGCATGGAAGAAAAGAATTAAGCTTTTGGTTCTTTAAGTTTTTTGATAGTTTATCTATGACTATTAGTATGTATATGTTTTTTTATGGCTGGTTTGACCCTTGGGGGTCTATGGACTCGATTGCTTAGTATCATGCCTGCATGATTGACTCTTTTTATTATTTAGTGTTTAGTGTTGTTTTGAAGCTTTTGATATGATTTGCTGGGGGTGATGGCTTGGTTTACTCTGTTGTCACTATGTTGTTAATGTGTTTTCTCTGGATTGCCTTGGTTTCCTTGTTATGATGGGACAACACCCTTGTTTTTGCCACTTTTTATATAAAAAACAATTACTAAATAAAAAAATTATAATTATAATTATAATTTTTTATTTTATACAAATTAAAATAACATATAAAATAATACAATTGTAGACACGTAAAATGTACATGCACTCAATCCTAATCTACTACATCGCTTCATCCTGAATTATCCCTCTATCTAACCATTTAATCGAATAGACTTATTTGATTAAAGTCATCATAATTCCCCTTTTAATTAAATAAATCCCTCGATTTAATTAAATCATTGTCTTTGTGTAATTAGCTAGGTCATTTCATCTTCCTATCTTTGTTTAATTAAATAATCTATATTATTTGATTACATCTCTAAAGTTCATCTAATTAAATAAAATAAATCAAACATTTATCTAATTTAATCTAACATCACCCCCTTTGGTTAAATAAATAAAAAATATTTATTTAACTAGGTCTAAATCATTCTCTTCTCATTTTGAGTTATTTAAATTCTAAAATCTAAGTCAAAATGGTCAAATAAGCTAATCTTTTTTAAATTAATCAAATCATGATTAATCTTAGTCTTAATCCATCAAATCCTCTAGATTTTGCAACTTGCATATGAAAATCAATTTAATTGATTTATAAATCATTTATTTTCATTCAACAAGGCATCTTTTAAGGAATATTCTTCAAGTTTGAATTCAAAATCCAAGTTGACATGTGCATCCAACAAGGCATTTACTCTCTCTTATATGTCCTTTGCCTTGAGCCAAGTGGCATTCAATGCATTTCTTTCTTCCCTCTTGCATGTCATTTCAACAAATTCAAAATTCAAAATATGAATTTATTGGCACAATCCTCAAAACTTGCACATCCTCCATCCATTCACAAGTTGACAAGTGGCACTTTGCCATTGGTTAATTCTTCGTCCTACATTGCTCTATTTTGGACATTCATCCATCAATCTCATCTATAAATGAAGAGCTCATCCTTCATTTCATCATCCATAATTTGAGTAAACTTACTATGCTCAAATCATTAGCAAATTCCATCCATTATCATTGAATCTTAGCTAGGTTATGCAGATTTTTCCATTAGAGCACTCATCAAGCATCAACAAAGTCGATCAATCATCATCACACATCAATCTTGCATCATTGGAATTGGGAAAGGGCCAATTTTCACATCAAATTAGCACCAATTCCCCCATGGGATCATGAGTTTGCTAGTTTAATTAGGATTCAATCTCTTTTATTGTTATCTCATTGTATTCTTCATTGCTTTTCCTAATTTGAACTTTGTAAATGGATTCCATGGGGAATCCTTGTTCTTTCTTTCATTTCACCACCTAATGTGTTTGTTTATGTTGTTTTGTAGGTATTAGGATTGGGGTTCGACAACAATATACAATATATGATATATATTTTATATAATACAAATTAAATTATATATAATATACTTATATTTAATATTATAATATTATATAATACAAATTAAATTAATATATTAAATTAAATTAAATTATACATAATCTAAAGTTATTATACTTAATAATTACTATACTTTTATATAGTGTAAATTGAATTAACATACCAAGATAATACAATATATAATTAATATATAATATATATCTAATATAATATAATTTACATCATATATAATATATGAATATTTAGTATTATATATATTATAGTATTATAACTTTATATTGTATTCTATGATAGAAATATTAAATACAAATATAAAACTATTATTCTTATTGTTTATTGTATGATTTATAATTATGTTATTTATTATATTATATAATATTCGTATAATATATTTCTCTCCTTTGCATATCTCTCCCTTTCTCTCCTTGCTCTTTGTATCTCTCCGCTCTCTTTATCTCTCTACATCTCTCCCTCACTCGCTCCCTTCCTATCCCCCTATCTATGTCTTTATCTTTCTAACTCTCTTTCTCATCCCATATATCTTATATCTCATTCCCTCACCATATATCTATCCCTCCCTCTCTCCATCTTTCCCTATTTCTATCTCCCTCTCCATCTCTTTTTGTCTATTTCTACTCTCTATTTGTCTATCTTTGAATCTCTCTCTCCTTATCCTCCTCTCTCTATATCTCCTTATATATTTCTATCTCTCTATCATTCTATCTCACCATCCATATCGCTATATCTCTCCCTCTACCTCTTCTTTTATATCTCTCTATCTCTTCCTCTCTATCTCTCCCTTTCTATCTCCAAATCTTTCCCTCCACCTCTATTTATCTCTCTATTACTCTATCTCAACATCCATGTCTCTCTATCTCCCCCTCTCCCTCTTCCTCTATATCTATCTATAGCTTCCTCTCTATCTCTCCCTCTCTATATCCATATCTTTCCCTCTACCTCTATTTATCTCTCTATTTGTTTGTCTCCCTCTTCCTCTCCCATTATCACCATCTATATATATCTCTCTCCATCTCCTCTTCCTCTCTATCTTCCCATCTCTCTGTATATTTATCTCTCAATCTTCCTCTATCTCTCTATCTATTTGTCTCATTCTTCCTCGTTCAATATTCATCTCTACCTCTATCTTCCTCTCTCTACCTCTATCTCTATCCCTCTCTCTCCATCTCCCTCTTCCTCTTCCTCTTCCTAAACATCTATATCTATATCACTTTTCCACTCTATCTATATATCTCCATATTCTTTCTTCCATCTCTCTCCCTTTCCCTCTCCCTCTTCCTAGACCTCTATATCTCTCCATATTTTTCTTCCATCTCTCTCTATCTCGATTGAGACCTTTGTTGAAAAAAATCATCATTTACTAAATGACCTACCAATTGACCTCATGTACTCTCTCTCTCCCCCCCTCTTCTTCTCTATCTCTCCCTCTTAATCTTCCTATCTCTCTCTATCTTTATCTTTTGATCTACCTCTCTCTATCTCTCCATGTATCTTTATCTCCCTATCTATTTGTCTCACTCTTCCTCGTTCAATATTCATCTCTACTGCTATCTTCCTCTCTCTCCCCTATCTCTAAACATGTCTCCCAAGATCTTTATCCCTCTATCTCCCTCTCCCTCTTCCTCTTCCTAGGCATCTATATATATATCTCTTTGCCTTTCTATCTATATCTCCATATTTTTTCTTCCATCCCTCTCCCACTCCCTCTTCCTCTTCCTAGACCTCTATATCTATATCTCTTTTCCACTCTATCTAATCTAGATCCATATTTTTTCTTCCATCTCTCTCTCTCTCTCTCTCTCTCTCTCTCTCTCTCTCTCTCTCTCTCTCTCTCTCTCTCTCTCTCTATCTATATATATATATATATATCTCGATTGAAACCTTTGTTGAACAAACATCATCACATGCAAATAAAGACCAAAATTTTCCTTAATTAACCTTCCACACCTCTTCGGCGTACCCATTGCACACCAAGGTGCAATTGCTAGTTATTTCTCATTTTAGATCAAATCTATATCATAAAGTATATTAATTGTATTATTATAGGCACACTGTATGTTTGTCTATTGTCTTCAATCTTTGTTCATCGTCATTGAATTGGTCCACTTAAGGGCTTCATTAAAAGGAACATGAGCATTTATTAGAAAATTTTCAAAAAATGGCACTACCACCTTCACATAGGTACAACAAGACAAGATAAGAATATTTAAATTAGTAGATTTCAATCAATTTACTTTTGTGGGTCCAAGTTAAGTTTCACTTGCCAACTCACATCAACAAACACAAATTTGAATCAAAACAAAATACAAACAATTTACAAATTCTAAGGTATTTGTTTGGATTTGGCGATAGTTTTCAACATGTTTATGAATACATTCCTCACATCTTAAGTAACATAACCATCATCAAAAATCAAACTAAATATTACATTCGGGTTATTTAAATTCCATAAATTTAACTTTACATTTATTATTCAAGACGCAACTCCATAATCTTGGACTTTTGTAATTGTTTAATTATTTATTATAGATTAGTTGTAGTGAAAGGATTTATTTTCATTTTCATTACAATAGTATATAAAATATTTATTATAAACTAATGAAATCCCTTTTACATAAATCAAGGACAATTAAATAAATGCAAACAATAATTACAAAATTGACCTAGTTTAATTAAGGAGATAGGAAAGAATAGTTGGGAAAGATAAATTGATATATTATTTTTATATATTAAACAAGAAGGATTTGTGCACTTAAATCTCAATTTGTTATTGGAATATGGAGGCTAACATTGTATAACATAATAAATTCACTAGTTAGAGCTAACAGATTTCCACAATCCATGTAGATTTTCATTGAATGTTTTTGGCTTAGATTGTGTTTGTAATTTTTGCATCAACATTTCGGATCACACTCTGTGATCCATCATCAGGATATCAGAGAGCATAAGGAGTGAAAATGACTTAAAATGAATTCACTAGTGTTAAAAATAATATTCTTAATATGCTCACCATCTTAAAATTAGAATAGACTTAAAATTCCATGTTGATAAATCAATAGTGGTTTGGGGTCAATGTCGAGTAGTGTGCATCCAATCTAATAAGAAACAAACTTATATAACATGATTAATTGTAACCTCTAATCTTTCAATGTGCAAAAGGACAATGTTATAAAACACCTTTGTGGAAGTTGTCAAATTGCTAGGTTCAAGCTCTCTAGGGTCAGTCCCCTTGATGAACTAGATTTATGGTCTTGGGTTAACATTTGAATGCAACATACACAAGCATGCAAATGACCTATTTTTGAATTCTTATACAAAAGATTCATTTTATGCTCCAAATAGAAATATTCCTATAATGATTGCTCCTTGTAATTTCCTCTTTATTTCTAGATGTGTTTAATTACGCAAATGAATATTTGTAATACCAAGATATAACAATTTAAGCCATGTGTAAGTATGTACCAAGTTGGATCCCAATGAATAGTATAAAAGGTCAAGAACTTGAGAAATTAAAGATTTAAATTTTGGGGTCAATTCTAAGCCCCTCAATATTGAACCCAAGTGTTACAAGATTGATCCATGATAAGAGAATACAAATCTTGGGATCAAAGTCAAATGCATAGAAGTCTAAGCTAATAACAAGGCAAATGTGTGGAAACAACTACAAATGGGGGTGGGATAAGGTCAAATCTATAGAAATTTATGAAAGTAGGAACAAATGGAGATAAAATAAGATTTGGGAATGAGCCAATTTTAGCATAAGAGTGTGCCACTTGTTGATATGTAATTATATCAAGTCATTCCATCAAAGTGGGACCAAAAATAAATGGGAATTGGCATAGGCATGCAATTTCACCATTACTTTTTCCCCTACTTTGAGGTGTATGTAAATCTAGTATGAATATATATTTCAAAGAATATGAACATTCTCAACATACATGAAAAATATTTTTTTAGATATAAATTATAGGTGTCCACGTAAAGCAATGGACCAAACTTTAATTCTTTGTGAATTTCTCTTTTTGGCATATTGTACAAGAACTTGTAAAATAGAAAAAATATATGCAATAAGCAACTTTCACCACACAAGAAAGAGGAACTGTTGTAAACTGGAAATTTGACCCAAGGTCATGGAGATAATAGGAAATGAAGCACATGAATACTATATGCAATCTTAATTGCTCGACAAGATCCAATCTATTCAATAGAAAACATGCAATAATAAGCAAAAACCATAATTCAATCAATTAACATCTTCACCTTCACCATATTGCCATGAATGACTTCCATTGTTCTTTCTTTGTAAGCTTTGCTCTTAGTTATGGGTATGCTACTCTTTTGCTATAAAGCTTCAAGTATATTTGAGGATTACAATGATACAAAACATCAAAGTTTAAGAGTTTGTGGTTAGCCATGAATGTGAAAATAAGGCTTGCTTTTATAGAAATGCTTGTTTCAAATGAATGATTTGGATTACAAGTTGAAAGAGCAGGATCAATGGTTGAGGTTCGTTAAGAGGAAATAGATTGAAGAGTTAACTGGCTTGATCAATTCAATCAAGGGAATTGATTGGATAATTAGTGGAAATTGATTGGTCAATCAAATGGGATTGATTGATTAAGTAATGGGATTGAATAATTAGTGGAATTGATTTGTTAGTCAACAAATTAGATTGAATAATTAGTGGATTTGATTGATCAATCAATAGATTTGATTAAATAATGAATGGGTGTGATTAATCAGTCAAATGTGTGAGGATACTTAATTAATCTTTTAGAGGAATGTGCAAACAAAGATCGAATTAATAAACCAAAATTTATTTACTAATAGATCATGTTGAGTGAATATTGGAGAATTAAATAATTAATTTAATTATTTAATCTAAAAGCGAGAAAGTGGTTTAATTAAATAATTTGTAACAATTATTTAATATAAGAAGGGCGCTTGATGTTAATTAAATAATTACATGATAACTATTTAATTAAAATAGAAGAATTGGTGAAGTTAGTGACATAATTAAATAAATAAGGTTTATTTAATTAATCAAGAAGAATAGTGTTAAATTAGGATATTATTAAATAAATATGATTTATTTTTATCAATTAGAGAGAATAATGATAATCAAGACATTATTAAATAATTTAATTAGTCAAAAATGATGAATTTGAATGAATTAATTAAATAACGTAAAATCACTTAATTAATAACAAAATATGAAAAATTATAATAATTAAACAATAAGGTATTATTTAATCTTTAGGGAAAAGGAGTGAAAAATAGTAAAAAGGTGTTGCTCACAGGTTAAGGCAATTTAGGGTATCTACAATTGTAAAGGAGGGGATTCACTACTCTTGAGACTTAAGACAAGGAGGGTCTTCAAGGAGCAAGTAGACCTCTGTTACCTCAAGGAATAAAGCTCAAGTGACAAGATAAGGTATAAAGAATGTTTGAACAACTTAATCAAATGAATGTTAAACTGACAAGGATAAGAATGGCAAGATTGCTTAATAACAAAAACTGGAAATAAAATCACAATCTATGGTTTATAAAAACAAAAACTTCAAAACTCGTAGATTTTGCCACCAGGAGGGTTAAGCCTCGACCATGAATGACAACACATCGCATGGATGTTTATGTCCCATTTTGTCATCCTTTTCAAAATAGAGAGTAAAATCCTTAAATTTGCAATGTCTAGCTCTTTAAATATTTACATCTGCACACAAGATGAAGAGGAAAAAATATTGGGATTGTTTCGGGGCTTGCCTTGGTCAAACCATCGTTTTGATGTTTCCACCTCCATAAAAATCCAAATAGATAGAGATATAAAAAAAGACATGAAATATAAATATGTGTGATAGAAACAAAACATGTTGAGGAGAAGAGCCCTTATCACGAATAGACAGTTAGACGAGATCAAATAGACAATAATAAATAGAAAATTTGATAAGAGAGTGTTACCAACAACTTGTGGCTCCCCTCTTGGCCTGATATATGTGATGTGCTTGTGTGGAAGAGATCCTTGATTGTTGCTTTGATAGGCATCCGATAGAGTTTTGCTATGGAGAGCAAGAGAGAATGAGAAAATATGTAGAAGATAGAGTAAAATGGGAGAGATAGCAAGATTGAACAAGAGAGAGTGAGAATGAATGAAAATGAGAGTGAAAAGAGGATTTTTGTGAGGTTGCATGGGTGAGAAGAGTTGTTACACTTGCACTCTTGCCGCAATGACACATGCCATAAGCAAAGGATGTGAGATATTCTCATTTAAATCTCGAAAAGTATGAGGATGTTAGCGCATCACGTGGACATTTGTAACATTCATGAAGTGTCCTACTCAAAATTTTACAATAATGAGGCATCCAAGTTGTTAACACTTCATCGTTGTCTCCTATGAATTTGGAATCATGAAATTTTGACTTATAGGTTTTTTGTCATTAATACGACGAGTTGTCATAAATGCAGTGTGCTAGATGTGCAAGTGTGAAATTGCCATGGTGTGCAATTTTATGACACTACATTTTTCCCCCACTTTAGCAAGCTAATTTTTTTTGGAAAAAAAATAGTTTCAATAAAGTAGTTAAGAATACATAAATCCTAGAATTAAAATTTAAAAAAAATTACAATTTTTTGCCAAAAAAGATAGTGTAGAGGCCATAGAGGTCAAGTAGGAAAATACTAACGATGCCCCCAATGTTTGAGCTCAACGAGAAACTATAGTGTCTAATGTGAAGTTTCACTCTATAAAACTCAGAATCAGGTCAATTTTGAAA
>VDFB02355154.1:0-61972 GCA_007258455.2 Sequoia sempervirens
ATGGGAGAATTATGTTTTCCCAGGAAGGCCCTATGACTCTCGTCTCTTTTCTTGTCCTTCTTCATAGGCTTACCCGACTCCTTGCCCTTAAACTTGACCAATTCTTCTAAAATGGTCAGGTTCGTTAAGTTGTAAGTGCTTTGGACAATTATTTTCTTCTTATGACAATGTGCCCTCCTCTTACCCTTTGAAATCTCAGAAGTCGCAGGGACTTCTTACTCAACTATAGACATATCCTCTTAACATTCAAACACATTAAGCCGACTAGACCTCCTAGTTGGCTGAATTGGCACACCAGACTTTCCCATCTCACAAAAAAAGGGGGGAAAACTAGCAAGTCTAAATTGAGCAGAAACTGGCAACTAAAAATACTCTGAATCAAATTTGCAGGGAAGTACACCCACAAACTTCGACAATCACAACCAGTCCAAGAAAAAGGAATTCCTAGGTGAACTAGAGCATGAGTGATAGAGAGATCAATTGAAGAATAACTCAGCTGGGACAAGAATGTTCACTTCTCAGCTCAGGGAAAATTAACGCTCACATACCTCTTCACTAACCTACACCTCACATTCTCTACAGACTAAAAAATAGTGAAAATGAACAGTAAGTAATCTGCATTAAATAGAAAATTTGGAGCATGCAACAATTGATAATTCAAGAAATGCTCATGCGAGCGAGTTGATAACTTAGTAACTCCACTTTGAATCTAGGCCGTCAATCCTTGAGGATTTAAAACTTCATCTATGGCGATCATGAGCATCATTTTTTGTCCTTTAGCAAGTTGTTCCTAGGAAACAATGATGGCACCTCAAATGTTGCAACATTTCTCCTTAATCTTCATTAATCATACGCTATCTGACAATTAGCATGCATCACCAGCTCAATCCATGCTCCTTCATTAATATCCTAGAAGTATGCAAAACTAACATTTTGAAGAGAACAGTCCCTTATAAACTCCATTGCTCATTGCAGATCCACCCCAAATTATAGGGTTCAGTCAGCGATGAGAGTATTGTCATGATGAACTTCAGCCCATTGGATCATCTTGCTTTAAAATCATACCAATGGTTCTACACTCGTCTCGTTACTTTCTTGTTTTCTTTCTACGATGTCCTCAGAATACTACCATGTTTCCTTTTAAATCAATAGTCATCACTTATCTCTGATACATTTCATTCAGTACTAATTCTATCAGCGATGCTATCATCCAAGCGATGAAATCTTAGCCCTTGGATCTATGGCCCATCCTCAATCACATTCACCTTCCCATCGCACATCGTTGATTCATACTTTGAACTCTAGATCATATCAGTATTAGGAGATAAGTTGAAGAGGCTAGATTAAGACACACACACCTACATGAGAATCAATGATACAAAATACATCACACAAAAGATCTATTCAAATTAGCGAAAGAAACTTGAATAGATAACCCCATCGCTCATCGCTATTTTGAAACTTAAGCTTTGGAATGAATCCATAATGAGTGATAAATATAAAAGAACCAGGACCATCACTTATTGTTAATTCTCCTCATACAGTTTGGAAGAAATTAGTGATGAGATATCCCAATGATTACATTGAACATTTGCATCGCGTATCGCTAATACAAAATTTATCATTCAAAACCAATTTGTGATGTATGAAATACGTGAGATACTGCATATCGCTCATTGCTATTTGAAAACATACCATTACATAACCATCTGGGATGAGTGATGAAGAGAAGAATGAAATGCCAAAGGCCATCACTGATCGCTAATACAATATTCAAGGCTCAAAAGCTATTAGCGATAAGCAAAAAATCAATCACTATAAGGAGAGGAAAGAGTATCACCCATCACTATTTCATATTAAGAGCTCTCAAATCTATCTGTGATGAGCAAAACCAAAGGAACACCACTCATCGCTTATTATTGATTCAAAAGATACACTCCAAAAGCAATCTACGATGAGCGATAAAGAGAGGTGGCCAACGTGACTTAAGTCAAAAAATTTAAGCACATTCCCACAAGAAAAGGGGCTCAAAATTTTCTAATTCATAAAATTCAAAGGATATAAAGGCCAAAAGGTTCTTTACTCAACCTTATATAAAATAAAAAACTCAAACCTAGGCATGAGGAATTGGTTACCCCATGACTGTTCATGACATAAGATGTTTTAATATGACCAACAATGGGAAATAGGAGGTCAATGACAAATTAGAGCCTTGCAAGCATTTAGAGATAAGGGTTTCTTAAGGAAGGGTTTTGAGCTAACACAAAAAAAAAAACCTTTAACAACAATGACAAGCAACACCCTAAGCCTTTAGATACAAACCCGGTATTCAAAATGTGACAAGATTTTGAGATGGAACACAAAATTTTGCAAGTTCGATCATACATATCTATAATTTCAATATTTTGAAAAGAAAAAAGGACTAAGTCACCATCAATGAAGTATGAGTCCAACTGGAGGTATTTTTCTAAACAATTTGCAGATTCTAGTATGCATTTCCCTGAAACTACTTTCTAGGGAGAAACCCTCATCTGGGACTAAGTCGCCCAGCTTGGTGTATGTGTCCCATTTGGATAGAAAATTAGATTTTCTAGAATTCCAAAGGCATTTACAGTCTTCACTCTGACCTCTATCAAATTCCAGGTGCACTCTTTCTGTTTGGCTTTTGTATATTTTTTTATATTGCATTCAATCTATCTTTTTGCATATCACAACATGTTTTTGATGACATTTACATTTCCTTAGTTTTGCATTAACAATCAATCTCTTTTATCAATTATTTGCATCTAGGACATTCCCCTTAGACAGATTTCACTCATTTTTGTATTGGAATATCAAGGGCTTATTCATGAGTGATCCATTAAGGTTTTTGGGATTCCTCTCCTTTTAGGTGCAAAACCCTAGAAGTGTAAGAGAGCCCACATATCCCAAAAATCTATGGTTCATTTTGGTGAGCCTACATTTATAACATTCTATTTTTTATTTTTTAGTGCATTTACACCGTAGGAATAGCTTACATTGTCTTTTGCATTGTTTCATTTTCATTCTAGGTTTTCATACCTTGCATTAGTGAAAAGCTCATTGAAGCTTGCATTATTGCACTTCATTTCCTTAAACAATAGTGAAATTTTGCATCTACACTTTAGATTTGTAGTGTACAACATATAACATAAAGGAATCCATCAAAATTTTTACAAAAACATAAAAAAATACCCCTACTGGGACTCAGTCGCCACCTTGGGTGACTTAGTCCTAGTACACATTTTGCATCACAGTTTTTAGAATCCAATTTTTAGTTTCTTAAGTTGTTTCTCTCAGTTACTTTTCTGTTTTAGTTCACTTATTTTCTATTACATTGAAATCATTAGAAATAACATCATTTAATTTCATGGAAATTATGGATAGCATTATATTTTTACAATTTTCAATTTTGGCATTAGTTCCTAGTCCATTTAGATCAGATTCATTAGAAATTAACAATAAAAACAATGCTTCACTTTAGAAAAACTATGCCATCCAAACCTTTTAGTAGTGATGACTTGGATACGTTAGATGAAGCCCTCCAAGACTTCCTCTCACTAAGTTCATCCACTAAGGTTTTTCATGAAAAACCCAAACCAACTAAAGATAACTTACCTTGCAAGCCTTTTAGTAGTGATGACTTTGATATTTTAGATGAAGCCCTTTAGGGCTTCATCTCACCAAATCTATCCATTGAGATTTGTTGTGAGAAATCTTAAACAAAAGATGTCAATTTAATTCAACCTCAACTTTTCCTTTACCCACCTTCACATAAGTCTCAACCTCCACCTAAACCCAAGTATACCCTTTACCCACCTAACCATGATATTGTTGCTCACACATATAACAATAGGAATAATCCGCAACCACAATAACCCACCGCAAAACCCTTACCTTTTCCCAATCCCATATTTCCTAGTGTTCCACGATTAAATTCACACATTAGGGGGTATTATCTTGTTGAGAAACTTAAGAATACTCCTGCCAAGATCTCCCTTTGGGACCCAATTCAGAATTCACCAAACTATCACACTATGCTCCAAACAACATTGCAACAAGTAGTGGTTCATCCTGGTACAAATGCAAATGATGTGGCAGCTCTAATACAAGGAATGAATACAGTTAATGTAGAAATTACCTTCCATGAATGTGAGCTCCCTCCATTAGAATTAAGGAAGAAAAATTAAGCCTTTATGATAATAGCCCAATTCAATCGAATAGGCATCAAACATACCCTTGTTGACAATGGCTCTACCCTTAATGTGTGTAGTGTGAAAATTCTAGATAGATTACATGTGGATAAATCACAAATCAAACCTGATTCCTTATCTACTTGAGGATTTGATAATATTTATCAAGGAAATTGCTCAGTGTAATTACCTTACCTATTACAGTCGAAATGGCTACTTTGCAAACTCCTATTCATTTCATTCCCTATGATCTTTTGTACAATATTATTTTGGGAAGACCATGGATTCATGAGATGCATGCAGTGTCTTCAACCCTTCATCGAATAATGAAATATGTCTATAGCAACAAAGTTGATCAAGTTGAAATAGACCCCGAGCCTAAAAGTTGCTTACAACTTGAAAAAGGAACAAGTCCTCTAAACACATTGATTCCAAGATGTCACATAGAACCTCTTGAGACCAACAAACAAGAAGAAGAACCCTTTCCTAAATTTCTAGGTGATGATTGGGGATCATTAGAATTCACAGCTTCATTTATGGGTGAATATATAATCACACGAAAAGAGGATGAAAAACAGGAAAAACCCATGTGATTATGTTAGCTCAGAATTCAGAAGAATCTTCCCAAGAATCTACCTCATGTCCACTTTGGAACAAAATACAACTTACAAAAAAAAAATTGCTGAGATAGATTATCAACAACTGCATAACTCGAAGGAAATGGAAAGATTTTATGGAAGGGGTTATGAAATCATGAAACAATTTGGATACTATGGTAAAGGATGTGGAAAGAATGAAAAAGGCATCTAAGACCCTATATAACCTAATACACAAGAGACAAAAATTGGTTTGGGATATTCTTTTTCTAAGATAACAAAAGAAAATCAACTACCATCACTAAAAATCAATGCCATCACATGTAAACCAAGAACCAATATGACAATAAAGCACTCTAAATAACTTGATATGGATTTACCACCATCATGGTAGTACTTTGAAAATTATGAGGCTTTGAAACAAATGTTAGGTGCTTATGATAAGACATCTTCTTCAAAGAGAAAATTTACCTGTGCTATGATCAGTAACAAGGAAAAAGATATCGACACCAATGAGAAAGACATAAGCATGGACCCATATGATCCTGAATTTGCTAAGTCAAATGAACTTCCGTTGGGAGATAAAATTGATATACCAATGGACATAGATGATAAAGAAAAAGTCACTAAAATAGGAAAGTTCCTTGATAATGAAGAACAAGGGGATACAACAACCTCGCTTCATGACTTTCCTAAACTATTTGCTTGGAAATATTCAGACATGCTAGGAATAGATCCAAAGATAGTGACACATAATATTGTTCTTGCTGAAAATGCTAAGCCTGTTTGACAAAAGATATAAAAAATGAATCCTAAAATAGCATTTCTTGTTAAAGGAGGACTTGAAAAAATCCTTGACACAGGTTTCATTCATCCTATTGATTATTCTCCTTGTATATCAAACATTGATGCAGTTACAAAACTCGATAATCATATTAGGATGTGTACAAATTTTCGTGACTTGAATAAATCCTTTTTAAAAGACAATTGTCCCCTTCCTAATATTGACATGATAGTAGATTCAACTGTGGGACATGCTTTGTTGTCATTCATGGATGGATTTTCAGGATATAATAAACTCTTCATCAACCTAGAAGATCAATTTAAGACAACATTTATAACTGTTTGGGGGAGATTTTGTTGGGTTATGAAGCTTTTTGGATTAAAGAATGTAGGCGCAACCTATCAATGAGCCATGACATTGATATTTCATGATTTCATACATAAAATCTTAGAAGACTGTGTTGATGACATATTATCCAAATCCTTAGCATGACAAGACAATGTGAATTTCCTTTGAAATATCTTTGAACAGATGAACAAATGCAACAAGAGAGTAAATCCAAAAAAGTGTGTCTTTGGAGTAGATAGTTGAATTTTTTTAGGGTTTATCATATCTCACAGAGACATTGAGGTTGACACAAAGAAAATTGATGCTATAATAAACATGCCACCTCCCAGAAACATTCCCTAATTGTGCATTTTACAAGGAAGACTTTAAGTCATCTGTCATTTCATCACATCCTTGGACGATCGAACGTTACCTTTCACAAATCTCCTCAAAAAGGATGTTCATTTTGATTGGAATGAGGATTGTAAATAGTCCTTTGAGAGTTTGAAGGAATACCTTACAACTCTACCCATTCTACAACCCATCATGCTAAACAAATTGTTCATCCTTTATATAGCCACATCAACGTATGCTCTTGTAGCATTGTTGGCTCAACAAGATGAAAGTGGTAAAGAACATCTTATTTATTACATTATCGCAACTCTAATAGATTATGAAACATGATAAACTGAAAAAAACAATGTTTGGATCTTGTATTCACTACTAGTATGTTGCGACACTATTTACTAAATGCGGAAATACAAGTAATGACAAAATTCAATCCTCTCAAACATCTTTTTTATAAAATAGAATTATCAGGATGTCTAGCTAAATGGGTGATGTTGTTGAATGAGTTTGACCTTAAATTTTTTTCACAAAAAGAAACCAAACATCAAGCCTTGACTGACCACTTAGACGATGCTCCTTCTCCTTTAGCACTACCTAGCAATGACTCTTTTCCTGATGACAATGTGTTGACAATAGAGGTTCCTACATGGAAATTATATTTTGACGGATGCAAGTGTAGAACATGCTCTGACGTTGGGGTTATATTAATTCCACCCATAGGAAAGCCTATTCCATTATCGTATCGATTAAATTTACTATGTAAAAATAACACAACCGAATATGAGACACTAATTGTTGGATTACGTGATGCTTTAATCATGGGTGTCAAAGATATTAAGATCTTTGGTGATTCATAATTAGTGATCAAACAAATAAATGGATTCTACCAAGCTAAACATGACAAATTATCAAAATATAAGGATCTCACAATGACCTTGTTGGAACAGTTTGAATAATTTACCATTGATAACATCCCACGAAAAGATAATCAGCATGCAGATACAATGGTAAGTGTAGCTTCTCTTATATCACCTCAAGATGCTTCCAAATACATCACATTTACTGTTCACCCAATCATGAAACCTTCCATAACTAATAAATCCAAAGAAGTGTTTACAACAACCAAGGACGACTCGAGTGAATGGTATGGAACCATATATAACTATTTAAAAGATGGTACCATTCCTGAACCTACAACAACAAACAACTGAACTTGATTACAAAAATTAGCAACCAAGTACATAATCCTTGTCGATGTGTTGTATAGAAGATCCTTTGACACAATTTTACTTAGATGTCTTAGGGATTCTGAAATCACTATAGCACTTGAATAGGCACATGCGGGCGCCTGTGGAGCTCATTTTGGAGGAAGATATGTAGTGAAAAAACTCATTCATATGGGATACTACAGGAGACATATGGGAAAATATTGCTTTTCGTATGTTAAGTGATGTCACAAATGTCAAGAACACAAAAATTTGGTTCATGCTCTTGCTTCTAAGCTCTATGCCCAAATCCCTATTTGGTCATTCTCCATATGGGGATTGGATCTAATTGGAAAATTTTCACCACCTTCTTCCACTAGACATACATTTATCATTACAACAATTGATTATTTTACAAATTGGGTAGAAGCTATTTCCCTTCGATCCACCACTGTTGATGTGATATGTCATTTCATATTGGAACACATTATTTCCTGCTTCAAACTCCCTGAAGTACATTAATTTTTGACAATGGAATGCCATTTAAGAACAATGATGTGAAGAAGTTCCTGGACACATTTCATATCCAACATCGCTTTTCAATAATATACTACCCACAATCTAATGGTCAAGTTGAAATCACTAATAAGACTCTCCAACAAATCCTAAGGAAAATTGTTAACAAACATCACAAGGATTGGCACACACAATTACAATATGCACTATGGGCCTATCACACAAGTGTTTGATTATCTATGAGAGATACACCCTACAAAAGGCAATCATGCCCTTGGAGTTAGAAATCCCTACATTAAGAATTTATCTTCAAGGTCTTATCGATAATGACACCTATAAGGAACAAATATTGCACCAGCTTGAGATGCTCAATGAACAATGCATTAATGCTCTTGAGCATCTCCAAGCCTACACTAAGCAATTACAATGTAAACATAATTATCATGTCATCCCTCAGACATTTAATAAGGGTGATTTATTCTTGTATGAAAATCAATGAAAAAATATTGTAGACTACACTAAAAAATGAAAATTTGGTCCTAATTGGTTAGTACCCTACATAATCAATACAAGTTATGGATCTAGAACTTACACATTAATAGAGCTAGTTGGTACATCCCTTAAAGACCCTATCAATTCCATGCATCTGTGTTGGTATTATGTCTAATTCCTTTGAATGGTATGAATGATAAAGTAGTGTTGTTAGAGCTATTGAATTATATCGTATATGCTTTCACATTACTTTGTTCTTGACAACCAATTATGTGTGTGTCTTGAACACTAAAGTGATTATTTAGTTTATTTTTATAGTTACTTTAGGTTTCATACTATTCAAATTCATCTTGTGTGTTATGTTAAGTTAGATCATAAGTGTATTTAATTTAGCATAACATATTTAATTACCATTTTTGATCTAAAAGAAACTATAGTAAGTTTTAATTTGATCACATCAGATATGTTAAATCATGAAGACATTAATTAAGTAATCTTTGAAAGGTTATTTAATTGATCACATTGCCATAAAGACAAGTAATAAAACATCAAATGCTCACACACACACACACACACACACACACACACACACACATATATAATTTTATTACATGTTATCAATATATACAATATCACTGAGGTTTGTGGCTGCTAGATCCCTCGGGATCTTGTACTTGAGTTGGTCCAGTAGTAGTATGTTAGGACACAATAGTATGTGATCGTGATTGCAATCCACCAAATTTGAGCACAAAATATAATCCATGTATCTATCCTAGGGCCTCCCGATGTGCCCCTACTATCTAATCCCTCTCCACCTATAGTTTCAGAACTATCTCTGACTCTAGTCTCTCGAAATCTGCTAGGGTTTGAGATGACTGTTCCTCTGCTATAGTATTGGCTCGATAGAATCACCTCCTCAAACTCTCATATGATGCTCGTAATCTTGGGAATTCCTTGAGTGACTATGGGTCCTCATCCACAATGGGTGGGGGAACATAATTTGAGTCCAACTCCTCCCCATCGATAGATGTTGGCACTATCTATGTATTTGCTTGATGATAGAGATATTTCCTATCTCTCGTAGCTCCTACAAGGTAGAAACAATACACAATCAGTACACATCATGATATTATATATATAACAATAAAAAAAAGAAAAAAGCACATGCATAAATATAATATTATCACCTATATCTCTGGTAGGCTGAGAAACATCAACCTCATCATGTACAGGGGGCATGAAAGATGTGCTAGCTCCTCCATGACCATGGGTTCTAATGCCTGATGTGGCTAATACTCATGATCTAATCATATGAATGGACGAGGGCTCTCCCCACTCATGTTGATCCTCAACTACCTCATCACCCTTGCTCATGAGTGGCTCCTCCTCCTAGTCCTCCACATCGTCATCCTCCTCCCCTCCATCCTAGCCATCATATTCAAGATCTACATCCTCATCATTCTCCTCATCAATGACATCGGTAAATATGTTTGTAGCCCTGTACCATGTCTTCTTGACCCTATCCTCTTTATCATCTCCCTCATCTGGCAATGGTCATGTATCTCCTAAAGGCTCATCAATCGAAAATACAGTATTTGGTTGTGATACTGTCCACCACTCCTCATAATAATTTTTCGCACCAAAGTCATCCATGTCAGAGACTGGAGGCTCATTGTGATCTGAGTACTCAGAGTTTCTCTTGAAAATTTTTTATAAAGTGAGCCATACTATATCACCTAGTCTTTAGGCACTCTGTGTTGACCTCCTAAAAAAGGGTCATGCCCTAGGTGGTGTCTTGATTTTCCCAAACTGTTGCATGACTCGATCATAGTAGAAGGGACGTACTACATGGTCATGTCAGCCAACCAAAAATCTATCTAGCTCTAATCTCATCAACTACCTCGTGTGATCTGGCCACTAAAGTGTAAGCTGATAGGGTCTCCACAAGATCTCGCCCTCCTCTAGTCGGTCAAATCTCTCTCGAAAAGTGTAAATCCTCATACTACCACAACCATCATAGAGGATAGGTAAAGGCCTGAGGATACCCCACCACTATCGGATACAGGAAGCCGATAGGTCTAGTACATGTGATATGCTCAAGGCACCAAACCTGTAGAAGCATACAGTGTACCATGCTATCCACCTCCCAAAAAATGAACCGTCCAAGATCATAGTATAAATGCACTAGGATACAACACCCCTAGGCATATACTATCCTATGCTCTGGCATCTTTCATATCAAGTGTACTAGTCCTCCCTCTAGGTGTGTTGCATACTAGTGCAACTGTTTGTTTGCATCATAATCCGTCTCACCACCGAGGCTCATGAATATATCAGCATTGAAAGATTGATCAGTCCTCTCACCTGCTCATCATCCATTGGCCCATCCAGGTAATACTGCATGTCAGTCTTTTTCTTGTAAAATGTACAATCTCTCAAGACGTGTATCCACTCTCCCTAAATAGGAACCTAGAGAATGTGGTGAACATCCTCTAGAGTGATTGTCATCTCACTAGTAGGAAGGTGGAATGTACAAGTGTCTACATCCTAGTGGTCAGATAGAGCCATCAACATTGCATCATGGTACTTCATGAGGGGTATGTAGTATGCCCAATATATCCCAATAGTCTGCAAGTGCTCTGTGTCCTCTGATGAAAGTGAAAGGTCTAGTTCTCTTAGAAAGCAAAGCTACTTCCCACCCAGACACTGACGCGAACAGGTAGCTACTTATCAATAAAGTAAAAACATATCTTATAAGAAATCTTAAATCATTAAATTTTATATTATTCACCATAAAAGTGTGCTAAAGTCCCTCTAGTGTGCTTTCCTAAAGGCCCTAAACACTTTAGAACCCTTTTGGGACACTTTGTGAACTAAAGGGACACTTTGCAAACAAATGGGACACTTCGCAAAAAATAGGGACTCTTTTCGAACTTGTTTCCAAGATCCTATTAAATTAACCTAGAAATGCCAAAAAATCATTAAATAACTACATGAAAACAAAGTGAAGGTAGAAAAATCAACTCACCTCGTGTTGACGCTCTCTGTGTGCCACTTGGTCTCGTAGTACGTCTAGTCTTGCAGGCTCGTAGCCCCATGTGCTCGACATCTTTTACTATTCTCTCATCACTCTCAAGCTACAAGAAGGTAAAATGACAAAGTAAGTGACAATTTACTTCACTTTTAACTCATACGTATGTTTAAAACTAGGATTTTTACTATATTATGGTTCAACAGTGCTTTATTCAAAACAACATAACAGGTGCTAGTGAACTTTTTTTTCAATGCCATTTATTGTGTTGGAACTGTGATTCCACACCCAACATAGTTAATTGTCTATCATTATGTGGAATGGTACTTGGATATTTCCTACGATATGATTTTCCTTATTCAACATGGCTAGATTACTACCTTGATTCCACCTTTGTAAAGCAAGTGAAATCAAGGGGGGAATACATCTACCCTCAAATTTGATTTCTAGAAGTTGCTTAAGAGGATTTTTAGACAACTAACAAATTCATGTTGCAAGATGTGGTTCCTAATGTTGTGGCTTTGTAGATAACTAAACTAAGGGCTTCATTCTCCCACCTTATGAATGAGTATCCTTTTATGAATTAAGGTATACCATTTAGAGTCCTTTAGCTTGCATATGCATGTAGACACATATGGGCACTAAATTCGGGGCTAAATATAGCATAGAAATTTGTATCCTCTTGAAAAAAGAGGTACTTTCACGCTTATTTTGGACCTATTTTGGTATCCTTGTATTAATCAATCCTTAAACTTGCCATTTATAGGCCCCTAAGCCCCATTATTTTGGACCTTGAGGCTTATTCCACTCAAAAATCATATAAATCCTAACATATAACACTTAAATTATTCAAATTTTAGAAAACCCACCTCAAAAACCTCAAGTGGGACCCATTCACCACCTTGAGTGTATGAGTCCCTCTTGTGAGACTAAGTCGCCTAGGGTGGTGACTTAGTCCCTTTTGGGGAATTTTTCAATTTTTAGTGGGAAAATCACCAGCCTAATTCAAATTTATGATGGATATCGGCCTATGAGATCTAAATAATGCTTAATTCGTTATGAATGCCTATAAATATAAGTTTTTAGGTCATTTTCACAAAATCTATTCATTTTTAACAAGCAAATTCAAAATTCAAGTGTTGAATATCTTTCATAAGAAGATTCATAAGTCTATCTGCAACAAAGTTGAAGCTTTAGGACAACATTCAAGGGTTTTTGTAGGTCATCAAGCTCACTTTTTGTCAAAAGTATTTCATTTATTAGGGTTGATCATGGATGCCTATGGAGAATCTTGAAGAATTATTGGTTGGGGAGATGCAACTAACTCTCAAGCCAAGCCTAAGGGCTTGTTTTCTAAGTAGTTCCATCTCCTATTTTCTCTCTATCTTCATCCTAAGGAAGGTTTGCATGCCATTAAGATTCCTTGAAAATGATTTAGAGTCTATTAAAGTGAGTCTTGCATTGTTCAAATTTCATCCATGCATCTTATTCTTGCATGATAGAATAGGATTGCATATTGTTTGAGATTTCCTAGTCTTATATGCACTTAGGGCTAGGGTTTTACTGCATATTCCATTATCTCTTTCAAGGTTTAAATACAAAAATAGGGGTTTGACAAAGGAAAACCCACCATTAGAAATCAAAATATATTCTATTTTGTAGGTTTTTTTGCATATTCGGATCTGGGTTTCAGTTTGGGAACAAAGTGCAGGTGTTGGAGTATAGATCTGTAATTTCAATTTTTGGAAAAGTGAAAAAGGACTAAGTCGCTATTAGTGGTGTATGAGCCCAGTTGGAGGTATTTCTTAGAATAGTTTTCAGATTCCGGTACCCATTTCCTTGAAAGTGCTTTTTAGGAAAAAACACTTATCTTGGACTAATTCACCCAACTTGGCGTATGTGTCCCAGTTAGCTAGAAAATAAGATTTTCTAGAGTTCCAGATACATTTACAGTATTCACTCCAAGTCTATCAAATTTTATGTGCACCCTTACTGTTTGGCTTCTCTATCTTGTTTTATATTGTATTCAATCTATCTTTCTGCATATCACGACGTGTTTTCAAACACTTTACATTTCCTTAGTTTTGCATTAAGAATAATTCTCTTTTATCAGTTATTTGCATCTAGAAAATTCCCCTTAGACATATTTCAATCATTTTTGCATTGGAATCTCAAGGGATTATTCTTGAGTGATCCATTAAGGTTTTTGGGATTCCTATCTCCTTTTAGGTGAAAAACCCTAGACGTGTAAGAGATCCCACATATCCCAAAAATCTATGGTTCACTGATCTTTAACACAATACACTAAATATACTCAAAACTATTATATCAATCACTATAACCATATTATCCCAATGTCTACAAAATAGATTGAATTTCTTATACAAGATTAATGAATAGATAACAATTTAACTCTAATGATCATCAAACCATTAAATTAGCATGGTTTTGATGATGGAGTAAATGTTTGATGTAAAGGTGGAGGACCTTGATAAACTATTACATTTGTGTCTTCAGATGGTATTTGTTCCAAAAGGGAGTGAATTTCATTTTCATTCGTTGTGGGTGAGTGCAAGATCATGGGGGTCCAAAAAGTGACGATATGACAAAAAAGTGGCTGATGACCTTTTTTTTAGTCTAAATTTGATAAAACAAAAAAGGGTTTATTGAGAAAATTGTTAGCTTTCCAAAAATATAAGATATTTCTTATTTGGAATAAATACATAATTATTATTGATTTTCTATATACATTCTAACTAAAGTCCTAATTGATAAACTAATTTTAATATCTATAATTCTTAAACAATTTCATATTTTTTGAATCCAAAAAATGGACACATTCTATGTTTCCCATACTATAGGATAAAAGAAGAAAAAATGAATTTCCTAAATTTTTGACCAAGTTATGGTGATTAGACAAACAAGTTTTAATATTTTTTAAAAGTTCTAATAAAAAAATCAAAATTAATTATATACTTGCAAAAAAATTACAAAAAAATGTGGCACATCCAAACATGTGTCCTTTACTTATATTGAAAGTTTCAAAAAAATATATTATTTTTTGCTTGTACTTAGGTTGGTTAGACATACACTTCTTTTTATTTTTTCTTGAAAATTTAGTTACTACTGCATTGAAATTTAAGATATTCACCAAAAAGATCTACTTTTTTTCCAAGAAAGGAATGGTATTTTAGAAACTCCATTCAATTTTCTACAAATTGTATTCTTACATATGGGTATGTGCATGATCATCATGGAAAAAAGGTTAAGTGGCAAAAAAATAGAAAATTGAGTTAGGCAACTTGACATAAAAATTTGAATAAGTTATCTATATTATTTCAAAAATATGTAAGAATAGAATCTATATAGAAATTGAATGTAGTTTCTAAACTACTAGGTTTATTTAAAAAAAAAAAATCTATTTGGTGAAAATTTGAAATTTCAATGCACTAGTACTTAAATTGGGAAAAAATAAGAAGCGGTGTAACCGACCACCTAAAATGATAATATTTTTTATAATATTTTAGATATAAGTACATGACTCATGTTCGAATGTGATCATATTTTTTGTAATTTTTTTTCCAAGTAAATAATTAATTATGAATTTTTATTACAACTTTTAAAAAATATAAAAAATTGTATGTTTGACCACCTTAAATTGAAAACTTGATTTTTTTTTTAATCTATAGTATGTGAAGCATAGAATGTGACACATATTCCAGTTAAAAAATGTATGACAAGTTTAAAGCTATAGATGTTTTTCATGCCTATCAGAAGGGACTTTTAGTCATAATAATCGTGAAAATGAATAATGATTATTTATTAAATTAAAGTAAAACATAATTTATATTGTTGGAAAGCTAAGAATCTCCTTTAAAAACCCTTTTTGTTTCATTAATTTTGGGTAAAAAAAAGTTGTCAACCACATATCCTACAAAAACCCATCATATCGCCACTTTTTGGCCCATCATGATCCTGGACATAGCCATATTTTTTAAATTATGTTAATAACTTATTCAAATTTTTATGTCAAGTTTCCTAACTCTATTTTCTTGAATTTTATTTCCACTTAAGGGCCTAGTTTGGACCCCTATGATCCTCCATTGACCTTTGTGTCATATTCTTGATTTGTAAAGATTCTAAAGCCTTGTCCATAACATTTTTGCAAGTTAGTAGGTGTCAATAACTTTATTTGTATAGTATGGAGGATCACTAGGTGGTATGGGCTCATCATGTTGGTTATCAATAGTTTCTTCCATATGCCTAGGTTGACATATGAATTGTAACTCACTTTCCCCATGTAATGTGTAAAAGAATTCAAGTGGTGTTATGGAGGGTGCTAATAATTGTTGATATGGGTGATTAGGCCATTATATTGAACAATAAAGGACCACATTGTTCTCAAGTTTATAAAAGGTATTGTTTAAGAATTCATTCACGATTTCCTACTCTTGCCTCAATATATCTTTGTTAAGGAGATATACATTGGGAGATGAAGGAATATGAATTTTTTCATATGAATTCGAATCATTTCCAAAAAAGAAAAACATTAAACATCCACAAATGATTTCAAGGAAGTCAAAATTTTACCAAAAGATTTAGCCATTATGAAAATATGCGTTGAAGTTTAGGGTGTTATACCATAGTGACCTGAAAATTGAAAGCAAATCTAGATAGAGGACCTTGATAGGGTTTAGTCACAAAAATCTGAGTATGAATAGCTTGGACAAGGCTAGCAAGGGTGACCTTTTCTGGTAAATCTTTCTACAAAATTCAAAGTTTGAATGTCTATAATATTGCTTAATTTTTCTATTTTCTTATAGTGTAGGTCTGAAATGAAATAGTATTCCAGAATTTGTTCAATTTATGAAAATTTAAAGAAAACTGCAAGTGTGCAAACAATTTTCAAAGTGTTCAAGAAATAAAATATAATTCCAAATGTAATTTTCAGATCTAGAATGTAGCAATTGATTGATTATAAGGTGCAAAAATTTAAAATGGTGATCTTGATATCTTTTTGCAACAAAACAATAAAATTCTTCACAATTTCGACTATATACAAAATACCTAAATGAATGCAATGCGCACTTTCATATTTGATTTCAGATCTAAAATGATATAATGTAGATTTTAAATTCAATTAAGATGTAGATCTAACTTATGATGATTTCTTAGTTAACCCTACTTGAACTTTGAATGCAATATGATATTCCAATTTGAGAATTCTTTTCTTTTTTGATGCAATAATGGATGCCTAAATGATGAATGAAAAAAAATCCAATTCTAATACTAGATCTACTATGGTATGCTTCAGATTTCAGAAGGTTTATAGTGTTAATACATCAGGTTTACCAAAATATGATGTTGGTGTTGAACATATGTTGTCACTGATGTCAAAGATTCTCACTAATGTCAAAGGAATTTGGTTAGTAGATTAGTAAGAATTAAATGTAATTTATTGTCATATCATTTTGAGTTGTAAAAGTATATATTTCTAGCTATACTAAAAAAATTAGTTGAGGATTTTCTATAGTATCATACTATGTCTATTCATGTTTATAGAAGTAATATGAAAGTTTGGTTCAGAATGTTTTAGGTTGTTCCTCAATGCAAAGAGATTTCTCTAGCAATACATTTATGTTTAGTATTTCTTCCTATAGGTGTGTTTGGCTCTATAGTTCGAATGTAAAGTATGTCTATGTTGATGTGTGTTTTGTGCACTTTCTCAACACAGGTAGTACATAGGTGCACTACCTCTCTTGAAAGGTAGAAATTCACAAGAAAATTACTAGTTTCTACCCCAAGGTCTCTTTGGTGTCAGGTCATGACGTGCATGGGATTTCTTAGTTGATGTTTGATGTCATTTTTCTCATAATCATAGGGTGGTTTATGGAGTTTGGTTGGAGACAAGATGAATCTTAAAATTGAGTTTCTAAAATGGGAAGTTAAAGTGCAGTTTGTTGCAGATTCGAACAACAATTATAAACTCCTATTTTATCTTAAGATTTGGCTTTACAATATGCAATGAACCTTAGCTTAGGCTACTTATTAAAAAAAAAAAAAGGACAGGGAAGAGAAGAGATTTCATTAATCATCCTGAAAAAGGTATGGCTAACTCCAGGAACCTTAAGTAACTCAAAGGCGAACGAGCTAATCTTGACTTTTTTGAACTCCTCTGTGACATATTCGCCCATTTGTTCAATTTCAGTTTCGAAGGATCTATCTATGGCAGAGCTAGTGGGTTGGACTTGTGTCTAGCTTGATTGATTTTTGGGTTGTACTTGAGGCTAGTTTTGTGTCTGGTTTGATGGCCTATCCTTGTTGAAATACTTAGTAGGCACATGAGGAAGACCTGGATTGTTACTGGCGTTGGGGTTAGGCAGAGTGGTAAAGAATTGGGTAGAGTGGAGGTCATAAAAGGCCCTCCTACCTATGTATTCCTAAGGTGGTAGGGAGTTTCTATCTAGTGGAACATGTGAAGCTCATCTATATATGGCTCCTCTTCATCTTTTGTACCATTGTCTATTAAATCAAAAAGCTGAGACAAGGTTTCTTCCTTACTTACCTCTTGGACATCATCTTCTTTTGATGGAGCAGCCTCGCATTTCGAGACATTTTCCTCACTTCACAGGAATGGCGCTAGATTGACCACAAGACACAAGGAGTCATATGGCTTGGATGGGACTAGGTCACAACATCTAACATTGTCCATGGTATTTTGAACTTTCACTTGCAAGATTTCTATAGCTATGAGGAATTTGGGGTAGTTCAACTTAGAGTTCCTGCTGGTTTTGTGAATCTAACACCATCTAGAGAGAGATGCCTCAACAAGATACAAGCCACTAGTTGTCTTCTCTATGCTAGCAGGCTGGTCAAGCAGAGTAGGGACACCCCCACTATTTGTCCTAGTATTCCACATTCTGTTTTGTCTTTGGGTATGTCTCCTTTTGAAATTCTGGTTAGAATTTTTCCCTCATTCATAATTCTGTCTTGAGGAGGTACTTGCTTCACAGTTGTCCCTGCCTTCTCTATTATCTTTGTTATCTTGATTAAGAATATCCTGAAGGCTATGTTGGGAGGCCTACAATTTATTATTTCAAATGATTTCTCATGTGTGTCATCTCCGTGGAAATTTTCTTGATCATTTCAGTTAGCTCATCAAGTCGATCCTTCTCATTATTACTTGGTTGTGGCACTTGATTTTGAAGAAAAATGGGTAGGACAACTGGCTAATTTTTTTTTGTTGGGGAAATTCTAGCCCCTATAGGTATAATGGGGCTTGAAGTGACTAAGAGTATGGGGTATGTGCAGGATCATGATGGGCCAAAAAGTGGCAATATGATGGGTATGTGACTGCCGACTATTTTTTACCCAAAATTGATGAAACAAAAAGGATTTTAAAGGAGATTCTTAGCTTTCCACCGATATAAATTATGCTTTACTTTGAATTTAATAAGTAATTATTATTCACTTTCTACTCAAATTATGACTAAAGTCTTGATTGATAGGTGATTGAAAAAAATCTATAACTTTCAAATGGTATCACATTTTTGAATCCAAAACATGTGTCACATTCTATGCTTCACATACCATAGGATTTAAAAAGAAAAATTGAATTTCATGAAGTTTTGACCAAGTTAAGGTTGTCAGACATTCAAGTTTTTATATTTTATAAAAATTGTAATAAAAATTCATAATTAATTATTTAATTGGAAAAAATTACAAAAATATGCATCACATCGGTGCATGTGTCCTCTACTTATATCTTAGAAAATATTATAAAAAATATTATCATTTTATTGTGGTTGAGGGTGGTCGAGATAGACACCTACTTCTTATTTTTTCCTTGAAATTTAAGTACCAGCATTGAAATTTCAAAATTTCACCAAATAGACTTTTTCTTTTTTTCAACAAACCTAGTAGTTTAGAAACTACATTCAATTTGCTAAAAATTCTATTCTTACATATTTTTGAAATAATATAGATAACTTATTCAAATTTTTATTTCAAGTTGCCTATCTCTGATCTTTTTGAATTTTTTGCCACTTAAGGGCCTATTTTTTCCATAATGATCCTACACATACCCTATGCCTGTTTTTTCTAGGGAGCCTAGGAGTAGGTTGGTTGTTATTGAGGCTACAAGTATGAAGGCACATGAGGAACCTAGTTCATCGATTGTCTTTAATGTGGGACTATGGGCAGCTGAGGCACCTAGTTCATAAGAGCTATATGTTGAGTGAACACTTGGTTGAACCCTTGAACCTACATCAGATGAGCCATTGGACCCAAAGGAAAGGGACTGGAAATGTGTTGCCCCAAATTAGTACTGGCAATAATTTCCTCTGAATAGGCATACACCAACCTAGTGAGTGATGGGCGCATTATTTTTACCAATGTCAACGTAAGATTATCTAGCACTGCATAATAGACAAGCAGGGCAGTAACATCATTGATCACATAAGGAGGTTGAAGTCTCATGTAGGAATGATGGAAATGATCATTGAAGGAGTTGATCAGTTCATTAATTTTCCTGCGGACATACATAAACTATCGGTACAGCTTCGAAGGGATGATCAAAATTTTCTATTTCTGTAGGAAAGCATTCTTAAGAAGGTCCCATGAAGTAATGGACCCCCTTGGTAGGTTGATATACCAATAAAAAGATTCTTCTCCCAACAAGTATGGAAAGATTCGACACACCATGTCCTCATGATAGATTTGCATATATTTGATTGTTGTTTCAAATATCTTAATGTGTTCCTTTGTTGTAATTTGTGGATCACGAGGATTGAAATTTGTGTAGAAGCTCTCTAGATTCTTGGGCATGTCATGGTAAGCATTGAAATGCAATGGAGAATGGTTTTTCTCCAACCAAGCCATGAGGGGAGGTGGAGGTGGTATTTATTTTGGGGGAGCAGTAACTTGCAGCTGCACAGGGGCAGCAACAGTTGGGACTGTGCCTTGGACTTGGAAGGACAGGGTAGAAGCCACTCCCTAGTTGTGGGAAGGATGAGGCCCAAAGGTATTTTGGAGTGGCTGAGTGGAGGATGGATGAAAGGTGGAGGAAGGTGAAGGTGGAAGAGAAGTGGAAGAAATGGAGGAAGAGGAAGAAGTTGTGTCCCCTCCCTTGGTTCACTTAGCCCTTGTGGGGGGCTACAACTCTTGAAACTCCCTTTTGTTTGGTGTTGACCTTAAAAATCTTTGTAATCTTTTGTGGGAAAATGATCTAATTCGATCTAGCTTAACTCAACGCCCTCCTTCTAGCACTAGTTATGTTGATGTGTGTTTTGTGCACTTTCTCAACACAGGCAGTGCATAGGCACACTACCTCTCTTGAAAGGTAGAAATTTGCAAGAAAATTACCAATTGCTACCCCAAGGTCTCTCAGGTGTCAGGTCATGGTGTGCATGTGATTTCTCATTTGATGTTTGATGTGATTTTTCTAGTAATCACAGGGTGGATTACAGAGTTTGGCTGGAGATGAGATGAATCTTAAAATGGAGTTTCTTAAATGGGAAGTTAAAGTGTATTTTACTGGAGGTTCAAACAGTAATTATAAACTACTATTTTATCTTAAGATTTGGCTTTACAATGTGCAATGATCCTTAGCATAGGCTACTTATTAAAAATAATGAATAGGGTAGGGAAGAGAAGAGGTTCCTAGATTTAAAACTATCCATGAACAGTGATCATGGAGGGCTCTACTGTGGACAACTTCCTTAAAACATAATTTCACTTAACTAAATAGGTTCATAGTCTCATGAAATTTGTGCAAGCTTCTAAGGATTGGAAATATTTAGCCATTCATTCACCATAAACATGCATGAACAAAAGATAGAAGTTTGGAGCATCTTTTAATCTATTCCCAAGATAACTTTACACAGTTGTCTACCATCAACAAACAACAAAATGTATGGACAAGAAAGGCATCAACACAACAGAAATCTACACAACCATTAAACAACATCAACTAATCTATCAAAGCAATCTAAAACATAAATAACAACAAAGTAAATCCATTTAAATCAACTAACTATGGGAGATGAACCATGTAACATGCAATAGAAACTCAAGAGTCCACCAAAAGCCAATGAACTTCTATTAAAATTTCTGTAGCATGCCTTTACAACAACTCAACTCTCTCTTGAAAATGAGAAGAGACCCCCTATTTATATTGTTCAAAAAACAAAATGAATGGCCAAGATTTATTTTCATTGTGTGGCCAAGATTCACTACAAACTAGGGTTTCACCTACCCCCAAATATATTACAATTTAAAATTACATCTTTTCTTTTTCCCTATTTTGTCCTCTTGTGGCAGCACTATAGCACTTTGTCTTCTAGATGATTTCCTTTGCTGTAGCTATCCTGTGAGGAGCTTTCCATCAATGATTGGGTTTCCTTCCTACCTCTTTAAAGTGGCATACTCCATAAGCTTGTTGATCAATTCTTGGATTTTATCAACATCCATTATGTTAGATTGGAGCACCTGGTAGTTCCACTACTTGGATCAATCTATGAGCATATCCCAATCTCCATCATTCTTAGTAGTGTTGTCCTGACCTGTTCAAATTGGGTGAAAACCCGAGTAGAAAAACTCATGAAATACATGGTGAGCTCGCCCATCATTCCATCTTCTTCTAGAGATGAGGCTTTATCTTTTCTAGATCAATCTCGATGATGGGCATGTCATAACCTGTCATTAACTTCAAATACTGAACATAGTGCGCCCTAACATCCTTTGCCCAATCAATGTCAGGTTCCACCTTGCAGAGAACATGTTCTAGTATCTCCTTTATGTGCTCGAATTCCATCTTCCACGTATCCATCAACCAGTGATTGTCCTTCGCAAATGCAAGCTCTTTTTCCCATGTTTTCTAAGGAAGCTTGAGGATGGCCTCAATTTTAGGATAAGTGGGCCCATATATCCCTGGGAAATCAGTTCAGAGCTTCCCCGTGCCTTCTAGGTATCTTTGTACTTCCAAAAACTTATTTGTTGTCCTGGCAGCATGATTAATACTTATGTTTCTATCATATAGGACCTATTGGAACCAATCTTCTGTAGTTTTAGTCTAGTTCTTTCTTTTCTCAAGTTTATCAATTTTCTCTTTGGACAACAATTATGGCAGAGCTGGGGATGTAGTGGGGAGATCTTCTACTGATGACCATTGCTGAATATAGTCAGTCAGATTAGCCAGCTGCGCCTTGAGTTCCTCCTTGGAGACCTTTTCCTTTTCTATCAAATGTACCATTGTGGCAATGGACTCTTGGAGATGATCTATTTCCTGCTCCCTATAAGTTGTCCCCATGTTGATGGTGGAGACGTTGTAGCTTATTCCTTCTTCTCCCACCACTTGTGTGGCTACTTACACGGTTCTCAATCCAGAGGCATCCATTTTTAGCTTGGATCTAACTTTAGGCTTCTTTTCTTTTGTCGTGCCTATCTAAGCCTGGGCCAAGATGGCCTCCAACATTGCTCTTGGATCGTTTATAGTAGGGGTCTTCTTTTCTAATTTCTTTTCTAGCCACTCAGGAATCTAAGACTTCCCCTTTGGTGATTCATGATCACCTTCCTCTTTTTTGATTTCAATCTCTTTATTTCTTGGATTCTCCTACTCTATCCTTGTATCTTCTTCTTCTTCATCAAAGTTTTAGATGAACACTGTGTGTTTGATTGGGGACTTGGTGGAAACACATTCTTTGGGGTTGTCCTCCCCTTTAGTATCTTTCTCTTCGTCTTTAGCCTTATGCTCCTTAGCCTGCTCTGCCTCTGGGTTCCTTTCAGGTTAAGACTCCTCTTGGAGTCTATCTTCTTCCTTCTTTTCCTCTTCCTCGCGTTGAGGTTGCATATCCTCTTGTTCTTTCTTTTCTTGTTCTACAGAGAGAAATTTCTTCGCCATGTTTTGGGCTTTCATCATGCTCCCCAGTTGGAGGTTGAGTTCCTCCATTTTATCACTTGATTCCTTTTCTTTTGTCTAAGGTGGCTTTTCTATCTCTTCTTCGACATCCTTCAATTTTCAAGCTAACTCCTCCTCAAGATCCACATCAAAAGTCTCCACAATGTATTTGGTACTGGAATCTTCTTCATCACTGTTAGAGGATTCTATTTCTTCACCTTCATGTACCACCTTATCAATTTGTAGACTCTGATACTCTGGATGCTCATGGTAATCATCCTCTTCTTCCTCAATCTCCTTGGTGGCCACCTTCTCTCGCCTTTCCCACTCCTCAGATATTTCCATTGTGGCCTTCATTGCTATTGGTTCTGTTGGAGGAGTGGAGGGGGGAATATTTGCTAGATTCTATGCCAAGGCAACCTAAATAGCTTGGTTCGTCAATACCCCAGATAGCTCTATGGGAATGTTCTACATATGGCAGGAGAAAGCCTCTGGTAATGAGAGCATAGGCATTGGTATAGTTTTTGTTGCCAAGGGCAGTGAGGAAGAGTTAATGGTAACAATATAACCAGTGGGTGCAGAAGAGGTAAGGTGGATTGAGATGTCCACCATGGGTGGGGAAGTTGCAGCCATCACCCGAGAGGTAGGCAGAGGGGCAGCAGTAGTAGTAGTTTGAGAGACAATAGGTGGGGATTTTGGTTTCTTAGTCCTTATCTCTTCTCCCTCATGGAACAGATCTTCATGGATGGTAGGAATCTCTATGAAACTGCCTGATCTTTTGTGTTTCTTGCAAGGGGGTAGTTCTAGGATCATCATGGAAAAAATAGGCCCTTAAGTGGCAAAAAATTTAGAAAAAAAATCAGAGTTAGGAAACTTAATATAAAAATTGAATAAGTTATCTATATTATTTCAAAAAATATGTAAGAATAGAAGCTATAGAAAATTGAATGTAGTTTCTAAACTACTAGGTTTTTTTTTTAAATCTATTTATGAAAATTTGAAATTTCAATGCAGAGTATTTAAATTTCAGGAAAAATAAGTAGATGTCTGCGACCAATTCTAACCACAATAAAATGATAATATTTATTTATAATATTTTAAACATAAGTAGAGGACTCATTTACCAATGTGATGCATTTTTTTGTAATTTTTTTTCAAGTAAATAATTAATTATGATTTTTTTATTACAACTTTTCAAAAAATATAAAAACTCATATGTCTAACCATCTTAACTTGGTCAAAAATTCATGAAATTCTTTTTTTTAATCCTATAGTATACAAAGCATAGAATGTGACACATGTTTTGGATTCAAAAAATTTGATAACATGTGAAAGCTATAAATGTTTTTCAATCAGCCTATCAATCAAGACTTTAGTCATAATTGAAATAGAAAATGAATAATAATTATTTATTAAATTCAAAGTAAAGCATAATTTATATTGCTGGAAAGTTGATAATCTCCTTTAAAAACCCTTTTCACTTCATCAATTTTGGGTAAAAAAAAGTCGTCAGCCACATGCCCATCATATCGCCACCTTTTGGCCCATCATGATCTTGGACATACCCAAGGTTCACCTTCTAAAGCATTTCTTGCATAAACCTTGGGGTTAGGTTGCTACTCCACAACCATGTGTGTTTTCCTTGACCTAGTGTTCAAAGGAGATGTTGAAGTTTCTCGTGATGTGGCAGCAGCTACCCCATTTTTCTATTTCACTTGGCTCATTCTTGAGTCCCTCATGGGTCAAGGTGACCCCTTGTTCCTTCAATTGGGAAACTTTCCCATCAATCCATTCCTTTTCTTTAGCCTCAACAAGCTTCGTCTGAATATCAAGGTCATTGACCTCTTTCTCATCCCAATCAATTAGGGGCATTGGCAAGTTAGCAACTACATTGTACTAGGGATGCACCACTTGTTTTCATCTTCTTCTACTTGATCCAACATAGGAAATAAATTGACCTCTTTTTATGAAATATGCACCATTCGCATATAGTGCCTCATTCACACTTCATTATCATCTCTGCAATTGGCCCAAAACTCCTCAACTCCTCAACACTATGCAAGTGGGCATACTCAACTGCAACCATCTTCTTCAATTTTCCATAAGGATCCATTCGCGGCCTAGTAGTATGGAATCTTAAGTGGTATTCCATGAGCTCCTTATCTGAGTTGTCTGTGTTGTGCAGTTTTCGCACATGCACCCCACTGAAAGTAGGGACCCCCCTTTTTTTGCTCTGATTTTTGTTGCTTTGGCCCATTGGTTTTGAGGATTTTCTTGCTTAGGCACGTGCTTGAATTTTTATCTTTCTTGCAATAATGATCCCTTTAAGTTGTGCATTGAAAATCATAAGTTCTAGATAAAATCCAGGTTTTTCACTCTCTTTGGGAATTTTCGCTCTAGGAGGAATTTCTTGGGTTTTCCTGAAAGTCCAATGAGCATGTTTTTACCCTGTGATTCAATTATTCTAGCACCTCACAAAATTCTTCCTGGATCGGATTTCTCCAAAATTCCATCACCTCATCAAATTATTGGATTGCATCCTTACTTGTCTTGTTAATGGAATTAATGCTTGATGGTATGATCTCTGCAGCAAGTATTTAGGTGACTTCTTGAGGGATTGTGTGTCACTAGGCTTTCATCATTTTATTTTTGCTTCTTTTTGGATCCTGGTCTTGATTGTTCAACAATTTGGCGATTGGATTGGTTGATTTCAAGATTCGGTAGCAAATTTCTTACATTGTCGTTGCATCTGTTGCTAGGGTGTTCAAGTTTTTTATTGATCTCTTTGAAGTTAAATTTGCTTCATCCATGGTATGTAGCTATTGCCTCACCTTTTGAATGATGAATGAATGTGATGTTTTTATGTTTTGATGTTTTGAATGCATTTGGGGCTCAAATTTCATAGGTTTGGCATCAAGTTTTTCAGAACTAGGGTTTATTTTGTTTCTTCACAAATTCTTAGAACCTGGTTAAGAATCCCTAGTTTAATCAGTAATTTTGCATTGCTAAGCTCTCCCAAATCACTCCTTCAGGCTCAACCCATGAGTAATTTCATTGTGATGAAGGGTTTTGAGAGTTTGTTCGATTGAAGATAATTCCTTGAGTGAGTTCATGAGTCTATCTTTGATTCATTAGCTAGTAGCTCACTTAGGCATGTTCCAAACATTTTACCTTGAGCTTAACCAGATAAGCGAGTTCAATTTAAGCTTAATCTGAGCTCATCCCCTGCATTCATGGCAGAGACTTCATAATTAAACCTAGGGCATTGCCAATCCTCACCAATTCACTTCTGAGAGAGAGTTGAGGATATAAAAAAATCAATAGGGAACGTAAAGTGAATTGTATTCGAGCCTAAAGTCCCAAGTTTGTGACCATTCCTTTGTCCTAGGCGAGATCGTGAGAATTGACATCTTTTGGGATCCCAAGGTCTTCAGGGATTTTTTGTACCCTTGGAATTTCCCAATTTTCCCTTGCCCTTTCATTTTCTCGGAGGCGTGCAAAATGCCCAGAGTTTTGAGTTCTTCACGAAATTCCTTCTTCGGCAGATTTTCTCAGATTTTCCCGAAGTGACTTAGCAGTATAAAGAATTTGAGAGATGAATGAATTTAATGTGGTGTATTTGGAATCTCATGGTTGATATTGATGGTTTACATGATGTTACATGATTTCCTTTCATGTTGTAATGATTGAACTAATGACATTTGTGCTTGATTGGTGAAGTTTGCTAGACATGGAATTTCCTAGAATTCCTCTCTGGCTGGTTTTCCTCAGATTGCTCAAAATCCTAGATTTGAAATGATTATGTTTTATGATTGATTTGAGGGATTTATTTCATTATTTTGAGTTGATGTAGTGATGAATATGTTATCCATGAATGACTAACCTTGATTCCAAAATTATAAAGGGGATTTATTGTGGTTTTTTTTGTTGGACGCAGGCTAAATCAAGTAAGATAGTAGCCGAGAAGCCCAAGGGAAAGCAGACAGATCCAAGTACTGAAGGGTCTACTATCTCTGAGGTAGAAAGGATCAAAATGGATATAAGGAGGAGGATCCCAGAAAGCAATTTGACTTCCATCTGGTTAGAGGTCATGGATACAAATGTAGGCCAATGGGATTATAAGGAATTCAAGCCAAGAATGGCAACACAAAACCTTCCCTTATTGGCTAGAAGAATATTGGATTTAGGATTGGCCCATGTAGCAGGATTTCCTCCCTCATTTCAATGCTATGAGCTAGTGCTAGAATGTTCCAGACATTATGATAGGGGTACACAAAGGATAGTGGGTCCTCAAGGGAAAATAGTGGAAAATATTAACCCTGTGTCTATAGCCTAGACCTTTGACATGCCTGATAGGTCTTATGTGGTGGGTTTTGATATGGACATAGGGAATAAGTATTATGATGAAGAAATCATCAAATCATAGCAGGTCATCAATTCTTGGCTAGAGAAACCCAAGTCTCACTTCTCCAAGCTGCCCAAGCAACTATTCATAGCAAAATTCAAAAGGGAATACTATGATTCTATCAGAGTCCTTAGTAGAGTGGTATGATTCAAGAGTGCAGGAGTATTTGAAAACTGGATGTTCCATGTAGTTGTGAGGATGGAGTAGAATATTGACTACCATTGGGTAGGAATTATAAGTGCAATGATACACGAACAAATGTGCAAGGTGCTGCAGATAAAGACCTTCACAATGACCTCTTACTTGGTATATGCACTTGAAAGGTTCCATACATACAAGGGACTAAGAACAAGAGGCGTGTTTGGGTGAGATGTGATTTATGAAGTGTACCTACAAATTACATTTGGGTAGCACAAGTTATAGGAGGGTGAATGACACATTCACCATGTACATCACCAGGTTATTACAGGGTGCAGAACATGTCTGGATCTCAGACAATGTCAAGAAGCTAATCAAGAGGTTTGGAGCTTGGTTTATCCAATTCCCTACCTTCTCGTACATCATAATAGATGGTTTTCAGAGAGCCCCATATAGACTCCCTAGATATCCCACATATCACATCATACTTTTGGAAGTCACAAGACAGATCTGTGATTTTGATGCAATTGTTAAGAAAGAAAAACATAAGAATGGGTTTGGTGGTGATTTTACTTTTAGAATAGGAAGTAATGAGGCTTTCCCCTCTATTAATTCATCTCACACTTCTGAGGAAGAAATGAGCACTTTGGGTCTCTCTTTCCATTATAAGAGATATAAATTTGATAGGATTGGTGAGGCACAAAAAAGGGCCAGCAAGGAATACAACCATAAGGATGATGTAGAAGATTATTGGGCTAATAGTAAGGATGAATTTGAAGTTAGGAGAAAGAAGTTCTCCAGGTTGCTAGTGAACTTGGTCTGACTATACAACATAAAGGCCATTCCTGACCAGATTGAAGATGATGGAGATTTGATTCAAGGCCATGATTATGAAGCTGTGAAGGATAAATCAGTTGGAGAGATAGACTGGTTGGAGGAAGAGAAGACAAAATTAGAGCAGATCATGACTCCATTAATCAAGTACACCAAATTATGGCTCAAACACAATATTTGGGAGTTAGAGAGTGAAGGTTTACAATGCACCGATGATCTAATGGGGGACTTGGAGTCTCATTCCACTACTAAGGAATCGGGTGAGCGGGTTTCTAAAAGTAAAGATAAAGTAGATTCCCCTTCAAAAATAAAGATCAAGGGTCCTCAAGCAAAAGAAGGGGGAAAAAAAAGGAAACCAATTGCTAAAAAGAGGAAGCATATTCCAAGAACAAGGAGGTCTGCAGAAGAACAACCTAATGAAGAGGAAGAGAGAGAGTTCTCCTAAGCTCAAAAGGAGAAAGGTAACTTAGACTTCAAAGAAGAAAGATGAATCTTCTAAGGAGAAAGAAGAAATTAACCCACCAGTGGTAAATGTGGAGAGTTTAGGAGAGAAGACTCAAGTGGGTATGTGCAGGATCATCATGGGAAAAATAGGCCCTTAAGTGGCAAAAAAATCAGAAAAATCAGAGTTAGGCAACTTGACGTAAAAATTTGAATAAGTTATCTATATTATTTCAAAAATATGTAAGAATAGAATCTGTAGCAAATTGAATGTAGTTTCTAAACTACTAGGTTTTTTTTTTTAAATCTATTTGGTGGAAATTGGAAATTTCAATGTAGTGGTACTTAAATTTCAAGGAAAAATAAGAAGTAAGTGTCCATCTGACCACCCTAACCACAATAAAATGATAATATTTTTAGAATATTTTAGATATAAGTAGAGGACTCATGCCTCGATGTGATGCATATTTTTATAATTTTTTTCTAAGTAAATATTTAATTATGACTTTTTATTAATTAAAAAAAATATATATAAAAACTTGTATGTCGACCACCTTAACTTGGTCAAAACGCCATGAAATTCAATTTTTCTTTTTTAATCCTATAGTATATGAATCATAGAATGTGATGCATGTTTTGGATTCAAAAATGTGATACCATTTGAAAGCTATAGATGTTTTTCAATCAGCCTATCAATAAGGACTTTAGTAGTAGTTTGAATAAAAAATGAATAATAATTACTTATTAAATTCAAAATAAAGCATAATTTATATCAATGGAAAGTTGAGAATTTCCTTTAAAAACCCTTTTCATTTCATCAATTTTGGGTAAAAAAATAGTTGTTAGCCACATACGTCATATTGCCACTTTTGGCCCATCATGATCCTGCACATACCAAGTATACACAAGGAGGTCAAGAACTCGTTCTCTCAAGGATAATGCACCAAAGAAAGATGTCCCCTTAGCTACCCTTTCCATAGAGAAACATTATGATGCCCTTCCTTTTCATGAATCTCATGATGTAGCAAGTGAATCCAAGGATGCAAAAGATCACCAAGATCAAGCAAAAGAAGAATTTTGAGAAGGTGAAATCTATAGTACAAAGGGAGAAATAGAGAAGATATTGTAGTCCCCTTTGGTGACTTATGAGGATTTACCTGCAGGAAATGAAGGAGATGAGTATCTAGGAAAGGAGGATGTGCCAATCAAGACTTCTTCACTAGTGAATGAAGAAGAAGAACATGATGGGGGAGAAGATAAGAATCCAGGAAAGGGAAGTGAAGATAAAATTGAAGAAATTCTTGATGAGCAAAACTTGAATGTGGATTCCTCCAAGGGGCAACAGGATGTGGTCAGACAGGGTAATGTGCAGGTGGATTCCACTGTTCCTACTTGGCTTGACAAGGAATTAAAGAGTAAACAAATTATGGTAGATGATACTCCTCCCAACTAGGATGAATTACTGGCAAACATAGGAAAAGGAAAATAAAAGAAGAAAGCCAAGGTTATCTCCAGGATTGAGAGAGATGAATCCAATAATAGGGTGGTTCAAATTGCCACCCCTATATCAGATAAGAATAAGGATGAAGTGAATGGCAGAGATTACAGTGTGCAAACTATTAGCTTTGGACCCACCTCCATAATGCAGGAAGTTGAATAATTTGAAGGCTCCAGTGTTGCTATTTTGAGTAGATTAAAGAAAGAGATGCAAGCTAAGAAAGAATTGAAGAAGGAGAATGAAAAACTAAAGAGGTATCTATAGGATTTGATGAAACCCTTGCAATCTATCAACCAAATGAACTCCTCATCATCTACTGTGAGTTTTCTACCACAAGAGACAATAAATGAATTGGAGAAGATGAATACCACTACACATGCCACACTGAATTGGTTACAGGGAGTGGAGGCCAAATGAGAGAATTCCATTAAAGATATCCTATCAACTGGTGGCGATTCTATAAGATCAATAGAGTGGTTGAAGAATGTACTAGCTCAAGATAAGGAGGATGTTGATCTCTTTTTGTAGAAGACCAAGACCATCATGGAATATACTGAAGACAAGCTGGTAAGTTATGGAATTCTCCCTTCTTCCAAAGTTGCACAACCATGGGAATGGCACAAAGCTTTACAAATAAGGCAAAGGGTTTTGAAGAATGTGCGTAAGCAAGAAAATAAAATTGAGGATACCCTGACTAAAATCTACAAAAAAATTATTTCCTTCTTCAAAGTTATGACATGAAGAAAAAGGTTTGCACCAAAACATTTGAACTTGGAGCAATTTAGAAAGTGGTGGAGTGATGTATATTCTCTAGTCAATGAGGACCCAGTTACTGAACACCAATTAGATGATGCGGCTACATACATTGCAGTGATGGATAAGTATCAAACCATGACAGTGGATTGGGATAAGGTCATTAAGCAGTCAAGGGAGGACATCAAATCCATTGAGAGGAAAATTAAGTTATTTTTTATTCGACCTATAGCCGACTTGGAGAAGGTATTTTTGATGGCGCAAGATAAAGCAGAATCAAACAAGGACAAAGGGGAGAGGATTTAATGCAATGCCTTGTCAAAATTTTTGCTTCCCCATTATTCCTCTTCATCCTTCACATGCATTGGATCGAACCATGTTGGAGATCCCAGGCTGACCTAGATGGAACACATGCATTTAATGCACATTTTACTTCATTTTGAATTCTTCTCTACCACCTTATTTTGGGGCCTATTGTTTTGTAACCCTATTTGGGCTGACATAAGATGTAATCTCTATAAATATGGATATTGCCTCATTTGAAAGGGCTAGATAGTTTTACATTGGAGCGAATTAAGCATTAGAGCAAAGAAATTAGGAATTAGGTTATTTTCAAGCAAGTGTTGTAATAGAAGATTGGAATTGTTGCTACTTTGGATGATTTAATGCAAGTAAAGGCATTTTGATTTGGCGTCCTTCTTGTGTTAGTTCATCTAGCATGGTTCCTATGATTCTATCTTTTGAAATTTCTTAAGTTTATTTGATATAAGTTAGATTTTATGTTAGATAACTTAATGGTGTTTATGATTTGATGCTTGAAGTGTTGCAATAATCTCTAGTCCATACTTTTAGTAGCTAGTTGATTGTTAGTTGCTTTGCAAAGTTAGCCTGGACTTTAATATTCATTTTCATCAATTCAGTTGTGAATGTTTGTTTATTTAAATTGCAATAGGGTTGTTTTGGATAAATGTTCATGATCTAAAAATATTTCGTGCCTTAGAATATTGCACTATTTATGTAAGATTGCAGATTTATCTAGGTCACATAGGGATTAGTTTATAAGGGATTGGTCCATTTCAAGTATTTTTTCATTTGCGTGTTGTTAATATTAGGATTAGTGTTAATCTTAGAAGTCTCTTTGAAACCCTTATCTTTTGCTATTTCTTTTATCATCTGGGTTAGATTTAGGATTTGAAGTATCACCATATTGCTAGATCTGATAAGTTTGAGTTCCAGTATTTGCTTGTAGTAAGGTCCCTTTATGATTACTAGCATTTTCACATATTATCTGAGTTTTTTATGCACTATCAAGACCTGAAATTAGAGACCTTGGGGTTATCTCTTGAGGCTTACTGATAGATATTTACCTTTCAAGAGAGATAAAATATCATATTTTGTCTGAGTTGTGCAAAAAACACCATCAACAGTCTACAGATTAGGAAGTATCGAGTCCATATTTCCCTTGGACGAAGGAGAGGGGATAAGAAATACCTGCATTATGCTTTCCACTCACAAGGGCATGTGCTCACTATAGCTGCTAAGAGAGTTCCAATAGAATCATCCAGTCATTGGGATACTGAGGCAACTTGGATGGTTTTTTCAAAAAGCCTTAAGCTCAGATGTAGGTAAACTTTGGATACTGGATGAAAAAGAAGGAAATTTTTTGAAGGAAGGCACAAGCACTATGGGAGACTCTTCTCTCAAAATCACCTCCAAGCAGTCTGATGATATGACCTATGAAAGCATCATTTACCCTGCACTATTCCCTCTTCAAGTTTCTGAATTGTAGCTGAGGGTATTTATCATAAACTTTCAGCTCCCTGCTTGGTTCCTCGTCTAGAGCTCTAAACAATCCTCTGTACTATGTCCTCTCAGCCAATGAATAGACCAAGTAGGAAGTCATGTAGAATCTAGAGGTCTTATTTACTACCATAAATTTCTCATGGAAGTAATCATTGATTATGCCTTCCCAATAGAACATGGCCTTGCCCCGAAGGATCTCCTCTACGAATTAGAGCATCCATTCTTGGAAATAAGTTGCGATAAGAAGGCCCATTACTCTACTCAACAACATTACCAGGCCATGGCAATCTTCATAAAATTCACTGTGAAAGAGCTCCTCGGGAACCTTTGTAGCACTGCCCCTCTTTTCTTTGAGCCAATACTGATTGATGAGCTTTTTACATTTGAGGAGATTTTCATTCCATGGTGCCTTGCACTCCTTTATGGTTGGAACTTCCATATCCCTAGAGGTAGGGATATGAAAAGTATTTGTTATGGCTTTAGAAGACATGTCAGCTAAAATATTTCCATCTCTATCCACTATGGTTCTGGTTCTAGCCAACCCACTGCTTCCGATTAGTCTCACATTCTCTATTTTTGGGTTGATTCAGACTCTCTTCTTGAATTCATCAATATCCATATGTTCGATGTTAGTGTCTAAGACCTCCTTCCATGATGTCATGACATTGGAGTTTAGAGGCTCCCCTTGGAACTTGTATTTCATTTGATCTTTGTCATCCTTCCTATGGGGTGCTTTTCCTGTTTTCTTTCCTTTATCCTTCTCCACGGACTCTCCCAAGGGTCTTGCACCTGATTCCATACATCCTACGAAAAAAAGAGAGGTGATCACATTCGAACATGAAAATATAGAAACATTAGCTAAAATACCTGCAAAATAATGTTAGATTGGATAAACTATCATTTGAGGAATTTAACATATAATCTAGATTAACATTAGCATTTTAGGAGGGATTTTGGATGATTCAAACCCTAGGGGTCAGACTTCACTGGCCTGATGGTTGTTTTGGAGGAGCTGTAGGAGGGACAACAATTAGGGATTAGCGGCCCACCTGTCCCAACCTGCCTTCAAATTTGGTCAACTTAAAGGGTCCGTTGAGGAGATTTCCCTATTTTGGCACGTGGGTCAAAGTCAGTTTGGCGATTGGAGGGAATTTGGGTAATCATTTTGGCATCTGGAACTAGAGAGGAGCCTCACTATTTGGATTTTTCCATTTGAAATGGCTCTGACAGGACATTGTGTCGGTAGCGGAGTTCCAATGACCATGACCCACAACTATGGAGGGTGGTCGACATCACACTTTGGTGCTTGGGCACTTTGGGTTAGAGGAGGCAGAAAGCTGATAGGTGATTTTCATTTGGGAATGTTGGATGTCAGGTAGAGGTTTGATGGGAGCCACCCAAGGAATCGGGTCTAGCTTAGGACTTGGCCTTTGCAATTTCTTTGTTCACTAAAATCTCATTAGAAAATGGGAGGTTGAGTTGTGGAGGCTAGGAGGATGAGTGTAACTTGCTCTTTCGTAATGACTTGGATGGGATGAAGTCCCAATGGTGGAGGTCCATGGGGGATGACCTACTTAAGGCTGGGCAATCAACACTTTCACCACTTTCACTTGACATCCGTGAGGGAGTCAGGAGACAGGGGGTGGAGGGAACCCAAACGACTTTCAACATATGGTCATCGAGTTCAATGTTAGATGGTGAATGAAGACATGGGGCCTGAAAGATGGACGACCAGGCTGGGAATGTTGCCCGAGATGGCGAGACAAGAATGGAGTTCCACCAGGGGAAATCTGCTAGGTGGGATCTGGGACAAGTTGAGACTTTAATTTTTTTCAAGTGAGTTTTGGGGCAGCCAGTAAGTTGGGACCCAAACGTCAAAAAGTTGGGATTAGAATGTCATCTAGAATCAGTGGACCATGAGCAGCACCTCGGGGATGGAGTCTCGCGGGTGCGGACCTGGGTTGTGTGTTGGAGTTCGTTTTAGTTCAAAATATTTCACCAAGTTTACATGGTAGGAGGGTGGAGTCACCCCGTGATGGCGGGTCTAAGAGGTAGGTTCACTGCTCATAAGTTTGGTTTTGTTTTCAAGTTTTGGTGATAGTGATGATGAGGCCTAGGCCCACAGAGCATGAATTCTCTGGCCGAAGAACGAGGCTAGGAGGACAAGGTTTTGTAGGTGATTTTGGGTTGATTTCGAAGCTTTTCAAAGTTTCCATCACATGGGTTTTTTGCACCTTGTCTTCCTCTTTGTAGCCTATGTGTTCTTTCTCTTTTTAATTCATCATTTTACGAAAATCAATGAAAAAAATTACACGGGGTGCGGGCAGAAAACTAACCTCAAGAACCTAGTGAAGGAGGTGATCAAATCAGCTGGAAAACATGTTGGATTAGCGATGGCACTCATCGGGCTCAGAGGCAAGGCATGGAGATGGATCTTTGACTTGTTCTGATTAGCTCTGATCAAACTAAAATATGAAAATGACAGTTTAGAGCCAACTATTTATAGAAATTAAGGCATTAAATGCTAGTAATAAATGGACATACGATGGACCAAAAGGTTGGTGAGCTTCGATTTGAAAACATCCATAGGAATACTAGGGTCTGATGGTTGGAATGCTATCAGAGGATAGCCATTTTGAAAGTTTGGTGGAAAACCACTGGCGAAGATGGGCCTATGACCCAATGAGTGAAACACCACTAGCGAAAAGCCGTTAGAAATGGTAAACAAGTGATGGAAAACTGGGTGGGGTTATCTGGCAAGCTAGGTCTGATGAGCCCCACAAATGGAAGTTTGAAAAAATTAAGGAAAACAACAGCTGGGGACCCACCAAGATCGGTGACTTAGAAAATTCAAGGGAGGTGAAACATGGTTGACTTAAGATGAACTTTTTGGGACTCAGTGACCATTTTGAACACCAAACAAAGGGCATGCAAAATGAGATGACAACAAAAGCAACCTAATGAGGTGAAGGAAAGAGAGGGTCCCTATTCCAAATGGGGCATGTGTGCTGAGGGCACAATAGTCTACACATATTCAATCATATTCAAGAGTTTCTAGAAGTTATGTTCAACATGCAAAAATATGGAAGTAACAAAATGTTCTTTGTGCTTTTCTATTAACAAGTGATGGTTCTAGAATTGTGTGGCAATGGCTAGTTACATGTGACATTCAAAGATAGCATGGGGAGATAAAATAGGTCCAAGTTAAGGTTCTTTTGGAAGCACGTGGTATCATGTTGTTTCAATGGCAATAAATTTGATTAAGGACCTAACCATTACATGTTTCATCTAATTTGAATTTAGGTCCACCTTATGTCATCCTAGTTTATTGTGGATCCATGGGTGACATGAATGGATTATAATTTAATTCCTTGTATATAATTTAGATCTCACTTAACATGATAAGTGTGGGTGTATAAAAATGTATGAACATAAGTGAGGAAAGGTGAGAGAAGTCATGCGAGAAATTTTTATTCAATGTGAATTGCATATCAATCATTTTTCACCATTATCAAAATATCTTAAGGAGTGTAGTAGAGTGTATAAATGAAGTTTATACTATATGTAAGCTGAGTATTCAACATTTGAGATCTGCAAGATTTATCTTTGTATTCTGGTAGGACTAGTGCTCTACTTGTTGAGTTAGTGCTCAAATCCTTTGGTTGGAGATCAATGTCTCTAGTAGACTTGTACCTACAAATACATTTGGGAATTTGTGTCTTAGGTAGGTTGGTGCCTACTTCATATTATAAATTCCTTGATTATATTCTTTCCTTGTGAGGTTGGATTTAGATAATAGATCCAAGAAACTATTCTCCCCGTGGTTTTTCTCGTCTTGTATTTCCATGTATATCTATTTTTCTCATTTGCAAATGTGTGTTCTTATGTGACTACTTGATTATCTGTATCTACTTTGATTCAAGTTTCATGATTGACATATGTGTTGAATTAAAAATCTCTAAATTTATTTGATCTATTGATTCACGCCACTCTCAGTAGATTGTGTTCCCTTTGATTGGAAAAGTGAAGTTCCTTAGGAATTAATTAGGATTATTCACCTTTCCAAGAATGAAACTTGAGGAATTAAATATGGGAAAGGGAATGATATTAGCTTGCAACCTAAAAGGTGAGTCAACCAACCCTTGATCTTCAATTTGGTAGTTTTTATTTGGATTGTGTGTGCTCTTGATTATTGAATTATGATGAAATTCTATGATGCAATTAGCTAACTATGAAAATTCACTATTCTAATATGAATACAGGAAATCTGAAAGTTGTTAAAAAAAATTAATGACCAAAAATAGATAGAGAAGACATGTGTTCACCTTTGATTTTAATTTGAGCTTGATTTGACTGGACATGGCCACCCAATGTACTCTTTTACAGAGATCTAGAATTGAAATTTACTTTCACAGTCCTCATGTATGAGGTCTAAGGCTTCTTCCTTCTAGATCTTGCTATCGAATCTTCATCTATTGTTGAGATAATCAAGTTTCTATATCTTGTCAAGTTGTTGGGTTTCAATGCATCAATGATCAAATAGTATTCAATCTTCCTCCAATATTCTTTAGATATGTAACCTGCAAATTCAAAGATAGAGGAAGGGTTTTACCATATAGGGGCTTTCCTTGGTCAAACCCCATGTTGGTATTTCTACCTCCACAATATAAAAAATGATGATAAAGAGAACTTATCCTTTTGAGGGATAAAGGCTAAATGATAAATGAATGATGAAACAACTCAAAAAATATCACAATTGGAATATGGTATCATTGAGGGTATGAAGTCATGCACATCACCTTCAAGGATTTCTTGCAATTTGGGTTTATTGAAATTGAAGACAAACAAAAATTAGTACTCACAAACAAAATGTATTCTTACATATGAACAAACTCAGATAAAACTCAATATGATTCCTTGGTGTTTAAATGTTGCAATAACTCTTGATAAAACTACTCTTGATTTCTTTTAGGACACTTAATTTTCTAAATTAAATTTCCTTATGATCACTTGTTGCTAGTTATCTTTCAAATGATAAAAATAACTATGTATTTATATGCAAATAATCTAATTTCCCTAAAATTAAATCTCAATAGAAAACATTTAGGATTTTAAATTCAAATATTAAATTGCAAACCCCAACATATTTAAATTTGGGGGAAAATTAGGAGGACAAGGCTACCAAGGGAACCCTTGTCTAGGCCCTATTTTTTTGGAATGTGAAGTATCGAGGGAAAAATATTAAATTCCTACTTTCATTTTATATATTTGATTTCTTATTAAATGATTAAATGGGACATAAGATGTATAATTTAGGAAATTAGGAGCACAATTAGGTCAAAGCACATCGGGGGAGAAAAACCTAATGTAAAATTATTAAGGGTAACAATTTATGATACTACACCTAGACAAACTCTATGATATAACATTTATACCTTTGAGCTCACCTCTCAACCTAGCTATCTCCTGCATTATTTCATTCTCTCACTCTCTTATAGTTATCACCTAATCCATAAACTCCTATATAAGAGGATGATTGAGATCAGTGGGGGTAGCTAATTATTCTCTCAGTATGTCCCATTAAAGTTACTTAACTTGGCTCTATATAGAACCACATGACTTCTGAGAACTCCCTGCTCTCATCATGGGCTACTATCAACCACTCCTAATGAAAGAGGCCTCCACTCTAAGTTGTTCTCTCCTTAAAATGATTGTAAATCCCTCTACTACCCTCTAACTCTACTATACATGGTACTCCTCATATGAAACCCTAATCTATACCATTGTAGGAATACTCAATATCACTAAGAATGGGGTTGATTATTGATGCAAAAAACCAAAGCATTTGAACAACATTTAATAAGAAAAGACTTTAATGAAAACACATAAAGATCACCATGACACGATATTTATAAGTGGAAAACCCTAGAAATGGGAAAAAAACTATGTTAGTGTTGGTTAGGTTTGAAGAAAAATCCAAACCACACAAATTGTTCACTATTAGGTCTCATTGACCAAATTCTCATTGAACTCAATATATCAAAGAGCACCAACTCCTTGTAAAAAATAGGAGCACCAACTCTAATGATAATTGAAGGAAAAGAATATAGAGTACTACTATGTTTACAATATGTTTCAGATCATCAATCTCTCTTGTTTCACACTCAAAAATTCAATATTTATCCCTCAGGTTATATACATCTATTAAAATTTATTTTTAAGAATAAGACACAAACAAGAGTTAAGCTTCTTCACACACGTTTAACTGTAAAATTGTTTGAAAGATCAAATAGATGACTCACAATGACTTTTACATAGCCATTCCCCTATTAAGACAATCATCCCTAGACAACTCACATTTAAAACTACACATTTAGAGAACTATTAAACTAATTTACATACTATTCTTTCTTTAAGTCAAACTCTTGTTATCTACCATATCAAACTCTAATATTATAACAAAATACTATCCATGAATACTATCATATACAAGGAAAAATAAGTTGTTTATGCTTTTTTATTCAAAGCCCTCTCCCAATGTATTATCTAAACAAAAACATGGTGGTGTAGTATTCAAAACTCTCTCACAAATCCCAATCCATGATTAGAAAAATTACTCAATGAACTAACTTAGATACAAATACCATTTTCATCTTCATATAGTTACAAAACTATGTGTAACTGAACACAAATGTGATCACCCCCATTTTCCTATCAAAATGAAAGCCTTGGGAATTAATCATTCTTCAATTTAGAAGAGAACCCTTGATCTTCAAAGCTTGCCACTCCATCAATAAAATAATGACCATTGATTTTTTTGAGAGATGAAAAATAAACCTTTAACTTGTCTATCTAGTTATAGAAAAAGTTGGGGTCGGTTGTGAATGTGCCTAAAACCTCAAAATAGTCACTTAATTGACTTTCCACCATTTATAGCAACTTACCAAGCAATTATCACATAAAGGAAATTCTACATTGAAGCCATTCAAAAGACATAAACCCTAGGTCCTAGGGTATGTTGGTGTTTCCATTTGATGTTCTAGCATCTCCTAAATGGTAGCTACTCGTTATACTTAGAGACCCTAGGTTAGTGGCCAATGAATAGGAGATGACTAGTTGTCAAGCCTCTCCTCTGCATTTTAGGCTCTTTAGGACCAAGGTGTGTATGCCTATTCATTAAGGTAGATCATCTAACTACAATGGTGTGAAGCCTTCAATGGGATAAATCATCTACACAACTCTCCCTCATCTTCAATATCGTGTGGTAGTATGGAAGGAAAACATAAAAGAAAATACAAGAAATTAAAAAGTTCTTTTGGATTGAAATTGGATCCACCTCAGGTCTAGGCTTATGAACATAGAATGACTAGTATAGAAACCAATAAGTATAGAAATGAACAGGAAGTATAGAAATGAAGTAATACTCCTAGAATAGACCCACCTTGGCTTCTTATAAACTTGCTACCTTACAACAAGAAACCAATAAAAGAATAGGACTATTAGACTTCTTTGAGATCCTTATTGCATCATCACAACTTAACATATGAACTGAAAGAGATACTTTGATCCTTGAAGATAAACTAACAAATCATACATTCAAGGTCAACAAATGTGATATGGGAATAAATAAAACCCTTGATTATATTGATTCAAAGATTATGAGTATAATAGTGGAGAGAATGATAGATCCGATACAAACATAAAATGTGAAATGCAATGAACATTCATGTCATCTATTGTTATTACAGAGAAAATATTACAACATTTCCTTCATAAGTGTAGAAAACACTATATATACAAAGACAAAGGCTTACAAAGATTCAAAGAGGATGGAACCTTGAAAAAATGTACAAAATTTTACTTTATTGTGCAGGAATAACTCAGATTCAAATTTGAAATTTCTAACCCTCACCAAAATAGGGATTTAGACTAAAGCACCATAGTCAAACTATAGTCCATCAAGAATTTCCCCCCAAAATGATGCAACCACCAGACGTGAGTGATCTTGATAGCTCGAGCACACTCCAACATAGTCATTCATGAATGCAGGCATGGTTATCCTGGGAAATCCATGATCATAGTCAGGAAGAACATGCCCTGACATTGATTTCATTCTCTGCAACACATCAGGACATCAATGGTGCCACTCAATAATAAATTATGCTTGGGAGAAGAAAAAATCATAATCTGTATCTATCTTGAGTTGATCCTGGTAGCTAGTTGCAGATATGCCATTTATTGCAAAGTATTTTCCCATGAACAGGAGTAGTTAGCCATGAGGAAATCACACTTTGAATTGTGGTCATTGATCTATCTGACCCATGCCAAGATCCAACAATACATCACTCACTACCCATTACTTTAAAATCTTCCCATCAGATTAACAATCATTCAAATCTCTAGCATCGATCTATCTTATCACTCCATTGCAGGAACACCCATTATAGCCTCACTGATGGACAAAAGTTGCAGCAATGAGAAACCCATCAAACCATCACCGGGACACCAACTTCACCCCCATCGATAGGATATTGTCCTGTGTATACTATTTGTCCCCACCTTTGATAGGTCCCACTAGATACATGTGTCACCAACATGACTCACAACAACGATGTGAGTCATCCATTCACTCAATCGAGTAGTGCCACCTATCAACCTTCGTCACCAAGTCACTACACGTAATCCACAACAAGGATGTGGATTCCCCCCTACTCAATCCCATCACACAACATGTCTGCACCGTCACCATGATCGAGACCCACATTGAACACTTCCTTCCATCACTCCATTGGTGAGACAAACATCAAACTCCCCTCGATGACCCAATGTCTTGCCAACAAGGAGAATGCTAGGTTGCCAAAAACCTGAACTTAAGAACCTCATGTTAGAGGTTATGAAATTTTGAGAACTGGTGATATGTTGACCAAGGGCCCACCTTCACACATAAAAAGTTAATACGCACATGTGTATAAATCATGACATAAAAGGGGGACGCCTTAGGACATAAGACTTAGGGGATGAAAAAATACTTTGGCCCATGACTTACAAAAAGGTTAAACATTTGAAATGTGGTAATGAATGAAAATATAGGGTGAAGGGGCCGGTGAACACATTATTTCCTAGACAAAAGTTATAACATAGGTGACTAGAAATCGCCGATAGCAAGGAGATTTCCAAGTCATCCAAAACTCGAACCTTAGAACCTCATGTCAGGAAGTTATAAAAATCTAGAACTCTATGACATAAGTTAGAAAAACCTGGTAACCCATGACTTGAGAAAAAGAAAAAGCATTTGAAGTGGTCGATGCTTAGTGCATGCTAAAGGTTTTATGATATAAGGGTTTTAAGCCTTTTATGCAGTTTTTTGAACCCTAAGCAAACAAAATGGAGGAAACTCAATGACACAAGGGGAAACATTTATGGAAATGGCCATGGATTTTACAAGCACCACTAGTGGCTCCAATTAGGGACGTCTTCTTGACAAAGCCAAGTGAGAATTCAGTTATTTTTGGGAGATAAAACCAACAAAACACAAAACAATAGCGACAAGACAAAAAAATACGATACAAATGTGCATGGATATGTCCTACTATGAAAAGTAGGGTTTGAGGAACTATCCATGAACTGGAAATTCCAACATTTCATCATTTAGATTTTGAAAACAATAGGAATCTTCACCATGATTACCCCAAATAACCTAACGACCAATCGACAGGGCCTCAAATTCACCATGTTTTCCCTTGTACTGACTTCTTGCATTCCAAATTAATACAAGATATCCTACCAAAAACTTTCTCTGCTTAGCTTTCTTATCAAAAAGGTATTTGACCTACAGCTGCCTCTTAAAATTAATATATTGCACTTCTCTTCTTGATTCATCTAATTCTATTAGTTGATTGATCCTATTACTCATCCTATCATCAATATCTTCTCCATAATCCTGGATCAATGTATAGACTGGAAATAAGTTATTCATTGGTATTCTTGCATCCAATCCATATACTAGTTCATAAGGAGATCTTTTTGTTGCCTTCTTTATGGTGGTTCTATCTTCCCATTGAGCTAATTTTAACTTTGAGTCCCAGGCCTTTTTGTTCTTCTCCATGACTCTCTTCATGGTCTTCATTCGGATTTTGTTATTGTTATTAGCTCGTCCATTTCCCTGTGGGTGATAAGGGGAGGAATATGACATGAAAATTCCATAAATTATGTAAAATTTAGTGAATTCTTCAAATTTGAAACACATAGCATTTTCCATAATTAACTTTGTAGGGGTACCAAATATGTTTAGTATATTTTCCATGATGAAATTAATGACAAACTTACTAGTTTCCCTCCTTGTAGGAATTTCCTCATAGAAATAGTCTGAGGAAACCAGTATCAAGCTATGACCACCACTAGATTTTTCTTTGAACTCACTAATAAAATATATGCCCCATTACTAAAAAGGAGCCTCAACATTTTTTGTTCTAAGGGGTAAAGCACCAGAAAAAATTAACTTACCAGAAAGACTTTGGCAAGCATAACACTTCCTCACCATTTTGTGTGTATCAAAGAAAAGAGATGGCAACCAATGCCCAGATCTTAGGATCTTATGGGCATTTGTTTTGGTTATTTAATGTCCTCCACAAACTCCACCATGCATCTCTTCAAGAATATTCTCTACCCGTTTTTCATCAACATAACACCAGCCCTGTCGCTCTAGTATCAACAACCCTCAATCATAACATACTTGATTGCTTGTAGATTTATAGTCATTTTCTAATTATCAATCATATGATCAAAGAAAGACATATATCTTAGATAATATAAAACATATTTATACCAAATGCACTCCTGGACCATGCAATCCTTTGCGTGAACATCTTCACTGAGTTAATTTATCTGATTGACTTCCAGGTTTGATTAAGACATCAACTTGGCTAAACCATTTCCTCTAACTATTGTAGTGATCTGAATGTCAATATTGAATTATTGAATTTTATTGATCCATCTACACCTTCTTCTTGTGACTTCCTGCTGGGTAAATATATCCTTGAATGCAGCACTAGGTACATAAGCCACTATCTTAGCACCCACCAAATAGTGTCTAAAATTCTTCACTGCCTTCACCAAGGCATAGGCCTATCTTTCCATGATATCATACTTCAATTCTGGTACCTGAAGTGATTTCCTAAAGAAATCAATAGGTTGTTCATACCCTTCATCATTTTTCTGTAATAGGACAACATCAATTGTATGGAATGATGCAAAAGAAAACAACTGAAAAAGCTTAGTAAAATCAGGTGATTTGAACACCAATTTCTCTTTGATAGCCTCCTTGATGGAATTGAAAGCTTTAATAGTCTCATCACCCCATTCAATTGTTTCTTTCTTTCTCAACATTTTAGAGATGGATCTTGTAGTTTCAACAAATTTTGTAACAAATCTTTTGACAAAAATAATTTGGCTAAATAATGACTGGATCCCCTTTATTGACTTAGGAATTGGGATTCTATCAATTTTTGCAACCCTCTCTGGATCAATCCTTATCCCATCCTTTGAAAATATATGCTCCAATAGTTTTCCTTCTGTAACCCCAAATATACATTTCTTACGGTTCAATGAAATACCATATTCCAAAGCTCTTATTAATATCTTTTCTAGGTGCATGCAATGATCCTACTCCTTATTGTAATATCTTGTGAGATCATCCCGATATATAGCCATGAAAACATCTATGAAATCTGAAAAGGAAACATCCATGGCCCTTTGAAATGTTGCTCCAACATTTTTTAGGCCAAAAGGCATTCTAACATAGATGTATGTTCCCCATGGTGTAGTAAAAGTAGTCTTATATTGCTCAGACTATTTTACCTTTACCTGATTGTAATGAGAAAACCCATCCATCATAGATAAAAGCTCTCAACTAGTAACCTTATGTAACATTTCCTCCATGTTAGGCAAACAATAGTTATCTTTTAGTGAAGAAATATTTAAATTTTTGAAGACAACACATAATCTTATATCTCCATTCTTTTTTCTTACTGGTACCAAATTTCATACCAAAGTGGAATGTCTAAGCTCCTATTGCATCTTATGTGCCAATGTAGGATTTATTGGCATTTGCTTCTGCCTAAAAGGTTTTGCATCAGGCTTTAGGGGAATCTCATGTTGGAATAAATCCTCTCTATAAGCCTTTAAGTCATCATACAACCATGCAAAAACATGTTTATATTTCCTCAATAGAGCGATCAACATTGCTATAACCTTAGGGTTGAGCTTCTTACCAATATACACCTTCTTGGATGCACTATCTGTCCCCAAATTGATTTCCTCAAGGTTTTTATCTTGTGTAGAATTATGCTTCATATTGCATTTGTCTGAGTTATCAAAAAAAATTTCTAGGGCCACCAATCCCTTTGGGATTTTGTTGGTCTTAAGTTGAATAACCTACTTACCAAGGATGATATCCTTCCCATCTACTTTCTCCACAAAATTTTGGAAATCAATTTCCTGACAGTGATACTCATCCACACAATGTAAGAACTTCAACAAGTCCTTATCATAATTGAATATCTACCAACTTTAAATATTATTTGGAACAAAATGCCTCATTTGAGTCTCAACCTTTGATATACCAGAGTAGGTAATATCATTTGGTCTCAAGGCAATATTAGAAAGGAAGTCCACTATCACATTTTTTTCCATTTCTACCCATTCAATAGAAAATGTGTCAAACATTTCAATGTAATCTCAAACAACATTCCTATACTATTTTAACCTTCTTCTTTTTTAGACTCATATTTTTCTCTTATTTGGGAAACAACTAATTTAGCATCACCTAAGATTTTGAGCATTTTAATTCCATGCTTGTTGACAACTTTAAGTCCAAGGAGTAAAGCCTCATAATCAACAACATTATTTCTACATTCAAATTTGAGCAAAAATGAGTATCTATAAGACTTACCTCTTGGTGACATGAGAATCACCCCTGCTCCAAATACTTCTTTTGAGGAAGCTCCATCAAAATTCATGGTCTATACACCATATGACTAGACCCCTTGCTTTATCTCTATGATTAGTTGTGCATCTTTGACCTTCATTGGTTATGCATCAATAACTTTAAAGTTGTCCATATCTATGTCAACAAAAAGCACATCCTCATGTGGATAAAAATCCTCAATTATATTTTGATCCCTCTTCTCCCTGAGTAGCATGAAATCCCTACCATTCACAGGTATGGTGTAAAAATGAAGGTCCAACTTCATGCTTTCCCCAACTTCTCCTACCCACACTCATGATAGGAGCATTCCATACTGAGCAGGAATATCAACAACAGTTACACTTATAGCATAATTATTCTCAAGAAAAGTAGCTAGCCTGAAAGGAACCTCATTCACCACTCTAACTGTAGGGACCTCCCTTAAATCCATAGAAAAACACTTACCATATGTATGACTAGCATGCATCCCAAGATCCTTCATGATTGCTGGAGGCATGATATTGGTGGAGGCACCAAAATCTATCATGCAATTTCTGATCAACTTATCATTCACTTGCAAGGTTACATAAAATTGGTTAACACGGTTGGAGTTAGCACTTAAGGTGGTGCCTATGAATACTACAAAAAACTCAATATGAATTATTTCAGGTTCAACATGCTTTACCCCATGGGTATGTGCAGGATAATGATGGGCCAAAAAGTGGCAATATGATGGGTATGTGGCTGATGACTATTTTTTTACCCAAAATTGATGAAAAAAAGGGTTTTTAAAGGAGATTCTCAGCTTTCCACCGATATAAATTATGATTTACTTTGAATTTAATAAGTAATTATTATCTATTTTCTATTCAAATTATGACTAAAGTCCTGATTGATGGGCTGATTGAAAAACATCTATAGCTTTCAAATGATATCACATTTTTTGAATCGAAAAACATGTGTCACATTCTATGCTTTTTGTACTATAGGATTTAAAAATGAATAATTGAATTTCATGAAGTTTTGACCAAGTTAAGGTGGTCAGACATACGAGTTTTTATATTTTTTTAAATGTTATAATAAAAAATTCATAATTAATTATTTAGTTGGAGAAAAATTACAAAAAAATATGCATCACATTGGGGCATGAGTCCTCTAATTATATCTAAACTATTATAAAAAAATATTATCATTTTATTATGGTTAGGGTGGTCAGACAAACACCTACTTCTTATTTTTTCTCTGAAATTTAAATACCACTGCATTGAAATTTCAATTTTTCACCAAATAGATTTTTTTTTTAAACAAACCTAGTAGTTTAGAAACTACATTCAATTTTCTACAGATTTAATTCTTACATATTTTTGAAATAATATAGATAACTTATTTAAATTTTTACATCAAGTTGCCTAACTCTGATTTTTCTAAATTTTTTACCACTTAAGGGCCTATTTTTTCCATGATGATCCTACACATACCCCCATCCTTTTCCAATTCACCAAGGACATTCATCACTTCCTTATCTCCAATAGTAGGTGTACCAACAATAAGGACCAATGCCTTTTCCTTTTGTTCCTTTATCCTCATCATTTCTAAAAAATGCAATGTTACTTTGATTTGTGATAAGATCTAATTCATGTCAACAACATTGTACTTTGGAACATCAGAGCTTGATACATATTTTTATTTCTCTTTTGTTTGCTTAAAATCAAATTTATTTTTCTAAACCACAGTAGCTCCTTTGCTCCCTTGATCATTCTTTTCTTTCTAAAATTTGTCTTTGTTAGAAGTAGCCTCATCCTAATTTTTAGGATCCTTAACCTCCTTTCCTTTGATGTTCTTGTTCTTTATGAAACCCTTTCCTTTTAGAGTACCATCTCCTTTTATGAGGAGGTTTCCCAGATTACCTTGGTCCTTGTTGATTGCCATGTTCCTTAGATTGTAAGAACTTTTGGCCTCTGCAATAGTACTATCAGTTAGCAACCCAATCTCTTCATCTGAAGTAATTCAATAACATTGCTAATCTAAATGTGTTGGGAGCCTAGACATAGTCTTTTGGAATCTAATAGTAAATTCTACTACCATTTCATTTTGACCCTTAGCAATGTTATTTAATTCATTCAACATGTATCTTGGGTTTGTTTTGTCACCATACTACTTTCTGAAAACCCTCTGTAATTCTTCCCAAGATCCAACACTTGCCTCCAAGAGGCTCCAATACGAATCTCTTGCATCAATAGTTAAAGACTACATGAATAGCTTCATAATCACATCTTCATGATCTATATCAAAATATCCTAATAATTTCCTGAAAAACACATAAGTGCTCCTCACCTATCCTGGCATCACATCCAGAGAACTTAGAAAGGCACTTCCTTACTTCATTGAGAACTTGATTTGGGAATCCAATTTCCCCAAAATCAAGTTGTCTATATGTATCCATCTGCAAGGGTCTTCTTCAAAGAACATTACCTCTTCCAAAGTGTTGAAAACCTCCCTAGCCATGGGGAATATTTTGTTGTATATATGGTTAATGTGGTATATGAACATATTGGTTTCCCACATAGGGTGGAATACTCCCTTGCACTTGAGGACCACCCTGAAATTGTCCTTGAGTACCCGGTATAAAATTTCCAACCCCTATATTTTATCCCACAAATGGCAACTAGGAAACACTTCCAATATTTGTATTTGGTTGAAAATAATGACCTTGTGTGGGGTTTATCTATGGGCCCATTGAAACAATAGAACTCATGGGCACAAAACACATTCTTGGATTACTCTAGGAGTCAGAAGGGCCTGCACCTCCAGATGTAGTACTTCTTATATAGGCAGTACTGGTCACATTTTGTGAAGTAGTGTTTGGTCAAGGATTAGTCCATATACTCACATGGGAAGTATTTAGGGGCATACTTATTTGACTGCTAGTTTTAGATTGAGTTTGAAGTATTGGTATGAAAGCTCACTATTTTTTTTTTTATGTAGCTCTCAAATCATCAACCTCCTTCCCCGCTTCATCTCTTCTTTTTATCATTTCTTCTCTAGCCTTTTCTTGTTTCAATCTCTCTATTTCAAACAACATGTCTCTAGTTTCATTTAGGATTTCTTCCCCAGTCTCGACTACATCATCTGAGGTATGGGATTGAGTAGGGACTTCAATAGTATTGGTGAGGCCAACCATATTTTCAAAATAAAAGGGTTGGCTTTTCCTAGCAATAGGCTCACCCTGCAATTATTGTATTATAGAATCTCCATGGGGTGGATTCTAATCTAAAAGTTCATGGGAAGGGTCAACTACATCCCTGTCTATATTTCTTGTTTAATTTTCTCTTCTCTAAGAGTTTGTAGGTCTTATCAGTGGGGTAGTCAGTCCCTCTTCTTCATTCAATAGAGCATATGCTTCTTGAGAAGAATCAAAACTATCCTAACTATACAAAATATAACTAGTATCTTTATTGGAGGTATGATCAAACTTACTTGGATCCCTATTCTTCTGATTCTGATTCTTTCTTGTCCAAGCTCCACTTCTTCTTGTGTTTCCTCCCTTCATTCTCCTTGAGAGGTTAGGATTGTTGATTAATCTTTTGTTGTGCATGATTGCAACTTCTTCTTTGCAACTGGTCTTCAAAGTATAGAGTCACCACCCAACTTAATGGGAATAATATTTCTTTCTACTAATGCACTTTCACAAAAAAATTGAAAATTTGATGACTCTAGTAAGGCCAGGTAGACTTCTACTGGATCTTCTCAATTTATCCCCAGCGGAGTCTCCAATCTTTTGGTGTTTCCATATAATTTTCTAGCATCTCCTAGAGGGTAGCTACTCCTTATACTCATAGACCCTAGGTTAGTGGACAATGAACATGAGATGACTGATTGGCAAGTGTCTCCTCTACACTATAGGCTCTGTAGGACCAAGGTGGGTATCCCTATTCATTAAGGTGGATCATCATACTACAATGGTGGGTAGGATTCAATGAGCTAAATCATCTACACTACTCTCCCTCATCTTCAATATCTTGTGGTAGTATGGAAGGAAAACATAAAAGCAAATACATGAAAGTAAAAATTTCTTTTCGATTGAAATTGGATCCACCTCAGGTCTAGGCTTATGAACATAGAATGAATAGTGCCTTATCCACACCAAGTCTAGAAATGAAGTAATACTCCTACAATAGACCCACCTTGGCTTCTTATAATTTTTTTTCCTTACAACAAGAAACCAATAAAAGAACAGGACTATCAAACTTCTTTGAGATCCTTATTGCATCATCACAACTTAACATATAAATTGAAAGAGATTACTTTGCTCCTTGAACAAAAACTACCAAATCATACATTCATGGTCAACAAATGTGATATGGGAATAAATTCAACCCTTGATTATATTGATTCAAGGACTGTGTGTACAATAGTAGAGTGAATGATAGAGCTGATACAAACATAAAATGTGAAATGCAATGAACATTCAGGTCATCTATTGTTATTACAGAGAAAACATTACAACATTTCCTTCCTAAATGTAAAAATCACTATATAGACTAAGAAAAAGGATTACAAAGATTCAGAGAGGATGGAACCTCGATAAAATGTACAAAATTTTCCTTTATAGTACAGGCATAACACATATTCAAAATTGAAATTGTCAACCCTAACCAAACTAGGGTTTCAGACTAAAGCACCCCAGTCAAAATGTAGTCCATCATGAATTCCCCCCCAAAATGATGCAACCACCAAACTTGAATGCTCCCAACACCTCGAGCACACTCCAACAAAAATTAGTCATGAATGTAGGCATGGTACTCCTTGGAAATCCATGATCACATTCAAGAAGAGCATACCTTGACATCGATTTCATTCTCTACAACACATCAAGACATTAATGGCACTACTAAGCAATACATTATGCTTGGGAGAAGCAAAAATATGATTTGTACCTATCCTGATTCAATCATAGTAGCTGGTTGTAGATATTCCATTTACTACAAAGTATTTTCCCGCGAACATGAGCACTTAGCTATTAGGAAATTACACTTTGAATTGTGGTCGTCAATATGTCTGACCCACGCCAAGATCCAACAATCCATCACTCACTATCCATTAGTTTAAACCCTTAATTTCAGATTAATGGTCATTCAAATTTCCACCATCAATCTATCACATCACTCCATCACAAGGACACCCATTACAATCTCACTGATAGACCAAAGTCACACTGATGAGAAAGCCATCGAACCATCGTTGGGACACTAACCTCACTATCGTCGATAGGGCATTGTCCTACTAATACCATTCCTTGTTTCCTTTGACAAGTCCCACTAGATACACATGTCAATAACATGACTCACAACAATGATGTGAGTCATCCGATCACGCAATCGGGCAGCACCACCTATAGGCCTTCATCACCAAGTCACCACACGTAATCCATAACGAGGATGTGGATTCATCATACTTAATCCCATCATGCCATGTGTCTGCACCATTACCATGACCAAGATCCACACCAAACACTTCCTTCCATCTCTCCATCAGTGACACACACATAGAACTCCCCTTGATGACCTACTGTCTCGCAGACAATAAAGAGAATGCCAAATTTCCAAAAACTTGAACTTAGGAACCTCACATTGGAGGTTATGAATTTTTGAGAACCAACAATATGCCAACTGAGGTCCCACCTACACACGTAAAAAGTTAACACACACATGCGTATAAATCATGACTTAAAAGGGGGTAGCCTTAAGACATAAGACTTAGGGGATGACAAAATACTTTGGCCCATGACTTAGGAAAAGGTTAAAAATTTGAAAGGGGGCAGCAAATGGAAAGATAGGATGAAGGGGTCGGTGAACACATGAACACCTAGAAAAATGTTATAACATAGGTAATTGAAAACCGCCGATAGCCAGGAGATCGCCAAGTCGCCCAAAAGTCGAACCTCAGAACCTCATGTTAGGAAGTTATGAAAATATAGAACTCCATGGCATAGGTTCGAAAAACCTAGAAACTTGTGACTTGAGAAAAAGACAAAACATTTGAAGGGGTCGCGACTTAGTGCACGACAAGGGTTTTATGATATAAGGGTTTTAAGCCTTTTATGTAGTTTTTTTGAACCCTAACCAGATGAAATGGAGGAAGCTCAATGACACAAGGGGAAAAATTTATGGAAATTTCCATGGATTTTACAAGCACCACCAAGGCATAGTATAGAGTTAGGGTTTTATATGAGCTTAGTGTTTTAGGTTATGATACATAGAACAAAACCCTAAAAATGGAATCACCACCACTTTCATTTTCCCTTTGTAAGTCTCCCACACTGATAATAAGAAATAGAACAATTTCAATCCTTTAGAAAGGTGATTAAAAAAAGACAACCCTAATCCTTATAAGGACACAAAGAGAGATGAAAAAAAAATTGATAGTAAATAATTTTTAACTTTTTGAGGCTCAATTGATAATGCCTAATTTCAATGTGAAAACTCTTGAACCACTGAAAACCTGGTTTATGAAAGATGAAAACTTGTGATAAGATGAAGGATTCTTGTGAATGAATGAACAATAACTTTATCAACTCACCATCTCAATAGCTTTGGACTTTGTCAACTCACCATATCAATATAGCTCTAAATAATAAAAAAATCCTATCAACTCATCAAATCAAGATACCTCTAAATTAATTATAGCATGGACATAAAAATATTTAAAAACTTTTTACACTTCCATCATTAGTAATACAATTTCATTAAAGCCTAGCGCAAAACCTTTCTTGCAGAAACAATGAACATTAAATGCACTCCTAGAACCTTTCATTCAAAAGGATGTATAAAAGATCCTCCTAGCCTGGATAATTTTTCCCATCAGACATTATACTTGGGTGGAAAATTTAGTGTCGGTCATAAAGAATAATGGAGATATATGGTTGTGTGTGGATTTTCAAAATCTTAACAAGGCATCTGAAAAAGATAATTATCCCCTACCTTCGTTAGATGAAGTGCTACAAATTGTTAATGGTTCGTAGATGATGTCCTTCTTGGATGGATTCTCTAGGTACAACCAGGTGATGGTTGCGAAGGAGGATCAGATGAAGACCGCTTTCACTACAAAGTGGGGAAATTTCACTTACACAAGGATGCCATTTAGATTATTGAATGCCAGAGCTACATTCCAAAGAGCTATGGATATTTCCTTCCAATATCTAGTAGGAAAGTTCTTTATTATATACATAGATGACCTCATGGTATTTTCTAAGAACAAAGGAGATCATGTTTGTGATCTTAGAGAAATATTACAAAAGAGTGAAACTTAAAAAGTTTCATTGAATCCTAAGAAATGTATTTTCAAGGTGACTGAAGGAAAGTTGGTGGGAAAAATGATTTCTAAAAGAGGTATTTCAATAGACCCATATATAGTAAGTTTCTTATTTAAGCTACAACCCTTGAGAAGTAAGAAAGAATTAAAGTCATACTTTAGAAAGATAAATTTCATCCAAAAGTTTATCACCGAGTTTTCTGAAATAGTGAAACCACTCAATGATATGTTGAAGAAAGGTACAAATAACGAGTGGACAAGTGAGACTAAGCTCTCCTTCGAAAATAGGAAAGTTGTAATTGCAGAAGCACTAGTGTTGATAAGTCTTGATTACACTAAACCATTTTATACTTACTGTTTTTCTTCTGGTCATACATGTGCATCAACATTAACATAAAGGGGTGAGAATAAAGAAGAAAATCCAATTTCTTTCATGAGTGCTCCCTTTAAAGAGGCAGAGCTAAGATACATGGAAATTGAAAAAAAGGATTTTTCCTTGGTTAAGGTGGTAAGGAAATTTAGACACTACATTCCCAGAAGTATAGTTAAGGCTATTGTGCCTAATGCCACATTAAAGATGTTACTAACACAAAGTGAGCTTGGAGTTAAAAGAGCCAAATGGACCTTACAATGCTGCAATAATTTTATTTAAAGATTATATCCATGAAGTTGGTTCATAGGAAAGCCTTAGTTAAATCCATTGATGAGATTGATCAACAAATCTCTAGCCAACAATATACACTGGATGTAGAAGACCAAGATGATTGGTATTAAGATATATGGTACTATCTAGTTAGCAACAATTGTTTGGATCATATGTAAGGAAATTAAAGAAGAGCCCTGAAGATTAAAGCTTAGAGTTACATGATTAAAGGAGGGGTTTTGTTCAACATAAATCATGAAGGAATTTATTTGAGATGTTTGAATAAGACAGAAGCGAGTGAAGTACAATAGGAATTACATGGAAAATTTGGTATAGCTTATAGAGCACCTTTGGCTATTGCACATCTCATCTTGAGAGTTGGCTATTACTGACCGACTATTTTCAAATATTCTTATGAGCATGTAAAGCACTGTTACACATGTCAAACTATTGTAGATAAAGGGATATTTAATGCTCAACTGTTACAATTGGTGATGGAGTTTTTCTCATTTGCATAATGGGGGTTAGACTTCATTGGAACAATTAATCTTCTATTGTTTGGAGGTCACAAGTTTGTGGTCAATGCTACTGGTTATTGAACCCAGTGGACTGAAGTGTACCACAGTAAACAATGCACCTTAGAGGTGGTAATTAACTTCTTGGAGGAAAGCATTGTTACTAGGCTTTGAGTACCATATGCTTTGGTATGTGATAATGGCCTTGATTTTTCCTCATTGAAAATTTCTAATTGGACATTTGAATACGATATAACATTGAAATTCTTGTCTAATTATTACCTACAGGGACATAGATTAGCAGAATCATCAAACAAGAACTTGTTGGATATAATTAGAAGGTTAATTGAAAATAATCCTAGGGAATGAAATTATCTATCAAAATTATCCCTTTGGGTAGATCATACTAGGATTAAATCTGCATTGGGAAATTCTCCTTACCACTTAGTCTATGGGATAGATCCTATATTTCCTATAAATTTGAAAATTCCTACTTGGCAATTTTCTCAAGAACATATAAGATTAGATAATCAAACTAAAGCTTAGTTGCTACAATTGTTACATTTAGATGAAAAACATACTAGAGCTATAGATCACTTTTCTATATATTCTAAAAAATTTCAATCTATCCCTTTCGATTTAGTCTTGTATTGGGACAAATCCCATGAGCACAAGGGTGAAAATGGTAAGTTTGACAAGAAAATGACTAGTCCTTACTAGGTATCAGGAATCTTAGGTGACAATACTTACAGGCTTAAAAATTTAACCGCAGAGGATGTTCCATTTCTTGTCAATGGAAAATTCATGAAGCATTACTTTCAAGCCTAGTGCAGGTTGCCCGTTCTTGTTGTAAATAGGTTAAATTTTTTTTTGGGTTTTTTGTTGCTTTCATTTACATTGTTTTCTTTTCAGGGTTTTACATTGTGGAGATATATACAGTAGTTAACAATCTTTGAAGGTGGTCAAAATAATATAATATTTATTCTAGAAATATGTTTCATTCTTTGACCAGAAATAGTCCTTTAATTATAGATGATTGGGGAAGTTTTTGGATTCATTTACTATAGTTCACATAAATCATTCAGTTTATGTTGAGCTACAAACACCTATACCTAAATCATTCTACTAAATTTTTGATAGTAGTTGTTTACATTGAGTAAAAATTAAAAAGGTAATCTTTACTACTGCTGTAATTTCCAACCAAATAGTGGGCTTCATTGCCAGCAAGTTGAATCAAAAGAACTTACAAAGAAATTCAGTTGGCAATAGCGGTAGAAATTTAGCAGGGTGGTACTAGAAAGAAGGGGAATTGCAGGAAAAGAAGTTGTAGAGAATTTGTTTTATTGCAGAAAATGGGAGGTGGGTTAATTTGAAATGAACCCATTGTGCATCATATTTTACTCCAGGATGCGTAATGCTAGGCCGAATTTCAAAACTATGGATGGATAGATTACTTTTTGAAGTAGGATGGTTTTGATGAAGGAATTTCCCTTGAATTTGCTCAGACATTTTTAGAGGGAACAACCACAATAAAACGGTTGGAAGTTATGGCAATAGAGGAAAGAATTGTAGAGGTTATAGGGTTACTTGCTGATGGTGAAAATTACCCTGCTTCCAGAGACACCAGGTCAGCTAAGGCTGAATTTACAAAGCCAAATGATGCCCCATTAAGCATAGACAAATAGGGCACAATGATAATGTCTCTACCTGATACATGGAAGTAGATAGCTATGTGTCATCAAATACATCACTTGTGAGGGTCTCTAGTAAAACTTACACTCTATCCACTTCAAGCTTTTGAATCATATGAAGCACGAAAAAAGGATGAATGTGCCTAACGTGTTGTACAATCTTCTCTCAATCATGGTGGCCAAAACTCAAAAACGTAAGGATAATTATGTTTCTGACCATTTCTTGATTAAATTGCTAGTTGAAAAATTTCTGGGTATGTACAGGATCATCATGGAAAAAATAGGCCCTTAAGTGGCAAACAATTTAGAAAAATTAGAGTTAGGCCACTTGACATAAAAATTTGAATAAGTTATCTATATTATTTCAAAAATATGTAACAATAGAATCTATAGAAAATTGAATGTATTTTCTAAACTACAAGGTTTCTTTAAAAAAAAAAAAGTATTTGGTGAAAATTTGAAATTTCAATGCAGTAGTACTTAAATTTTAGGGAAAAAAATAAGAAGTAGGTGTCTGTCTGACCACCCTAACCACAATAAAATGATAATATTTTTTTATAATATTTTAGATATAAGTAGAGGACTCATGTCCCGATGTGATGCATATTTTTTTGTAATTTTTTTCCAAGTAAATAATTAATTATGACATTTTTATTATAAATTTTAAAAAATATAAAAAAAATCGTATGTCTAACCACCTTAACCTGGTAAAAAAATTTATGAAATTCAATTTTTCTTTTTTTAAACCTATATTATGTGAAGCATAGAATGTGATGCATGTTTTGGATTCAAAAAATGTGATACTGTTTTAAAGCTATAGATGTTTTTTAATAAGCTTATCAATCAGGAATTTAGTCATAATTCGAATAGAAAATGAATAATAATTACTTATTAAATTCAAAGTAAGGAATAATTTAGATTGGCAGAAAGTTGAGAATATCTTTTAAAAACCTTCTTCGTTTCATCAATTTTCAGTTAAAAAAAAGTTGTCAGCCACATACCCATCATATTGCCACTTTTTGGCCCATCACGATCTTGCACATACCCCTCTGCATGATGTATCTAGAATGACTTTGGAAGAGTCTATCAAAGTTGATCATTTTCCACCTAGGGCTATACTTCAATCTCGTAGGTCTAGCAAGAGGGTAAGTAGAACTAAAGCCATTCATAGTGCTTCAACCTCTGGTGCTGGCTCTAGTGTGAATCTTCCTACAGTAGAAGAAGCTATAGAAATCAGTTCTTCTGGAATAGAGCATACAGAAAAAGAAATCCCTTCCTCAGATTCTCATGATGAAATCCTGCTTCAAACCCTCATGAAAACTAGGGCACAATAGAGAGAAGTAGAAACGAGAAAAGGGAAGGCTAAAACATAGCATGTAAAAAGAGAGGTGTCAAGTTCTAAGAAGAGGAAGGCTGATACTATTCATCCTACAGCCAAAAGAAAACGTGAGAGATCTCCAAGGAAATCAAGACCAGTTGGACCTGCATTTGGTATGCCTCCACAACAAAGCCCTAAACCTAGTGAGACCTCATATGAGGACCCTGAAGCTCCAATGGAGTAGGAGAATGTTGAAGGAGAAGAAGAAATATTTAAAAGAGAAACAAATATAACACTGGCCGATCTTGCTAACATTGTAGAAGAATTGTAGGAAAATCAGGACTTCATGCAGCATGAGCAAGAAGTCTTGCAACAACAACTAGAACCAGAGTAGAAGTTCCTGTAGCCACTGCAAGAGCAAGAACAACAGTCCTTGTAGCAAAAGGAAGAAGAAATAGTACATTTTCAGCTTGAGATAACTGAAAAACCTGAGTCCATGCAGATAGTACCATATGAGGAGCCACCATCAAAAATACTGGTAGGAATTCATAGCCTCCTGATTTTACAATGCATGGAGTTCTTTTGAATTTCTGGCAAGAAATACAAAGAAGAGAGGAAGAATGGAAAAAAGAAAAATGAAAATTAAAGGAGGAAATTCAAAAGAGGGATGAAGAAATTGAGGATAAAAATGTAGAAATTGCCACCCTGAAGCAAAGCGTAGATGATATGGAAGCCTTGGCACCAAAGATTCTGGAATGTAGAGATCCTTCAAGATTCTATGCTTTGCTCCTAAAGGAGAGGTATCTCTCTTTTAAGATGTCAACAATTGCCTCAGGTTTGAATCCTTCTATTGACACCCCCATGGAATTCTTCAATGCTTATAGGATTTCCTCACCTGAAATGAAAAAATTGCGATGTGAATTTTATTTACATAATTATATTGTCATAAAAGACCATGATTCGAATCCACTACTGTATGTTGGAGATATTCAATTGAGAGAATTCATGTCTTGGGTAAAAAATGAGACTAGTTGGGGACAACAACATAGTGCTTATAAACAATTGGAATCTGATATTCCCTTGCATGTTAGAGCTGAATCAAACAACCCAAGGGACATTTAAAAAGAATGGCACAAAATGTTGCTTAGAGAAAGTTATGCCAATATAATTATGCCTTGGATTGAGGTAGTTTATAGTGAGTATGAGGTCAACACATTAGCAAACGAAGAGGCCATGAGGAGATGTTTATCCTAGAGATGGAATAGTTTGACTGATGAGCTGAAATAGGTTGAGCCTCATTCCATCCACAACTATGTTGAATCCCTAAAAAGAATTGAGAGGTATATTGAAATTGGGAGAGCACATGAGCAAGATTGGCTTCCCTTAACTTTCCAACCACCCATGCTCATGTGACCCATGCCAACTTTCAAATTTTACCAGTTTGATGTTGCTGTAGAGAGGCAGTGATGGAATAGGTTTGATAGATTGGGAGGATTCTATTGGGACCCAGACTCACGCATTGCAACCACTAATGTTGGACAACTCTTTGTTGCAAATTTCAGAGCTTTGACCAAGGAGAAGAACAACCCTTCCCCTGCTGGAGGACCAACAAAACGTTAGGTTGGGGGGAGTGATGAGCCTAGTTTTTGGTCTAATTTTGGGTAAAATCTATAGTCTATTTACTAATATATGTCATGGAATTTGATGCTTAAGTGTTGGTATTGGCATAATGTTTCCCTCAAACCATTGACATTTGACAATATCCTATCTTCTTTAAGTTCTAATGAAATTTGGCATTATATGTGTGTTATCTATAGTGATTTTGCATGTGATTAATGGATATTTCTTAGAGTGGTTATAGATGTGCAATTATTATGCGTACTAACTCTATCATGTAGATTTAATGAGCTAAGTTGAGGAAGACCCTGCTAGTTGGGCATGCACCATAATGTCTAGCTGAGGAATCACTCCAAGTCAAAGGCAGCCAACAAGAAAGATTATTCATGCAACTGAGCGTAACTACCTTGTAGTGGACCTTAATGATTGAGCATGCATGGGTGTTACTTTTGTGTTGAATCTGTGCTAGACTTGCATGTTTGGCTAGATTTGTTGCATGTGTAACTGCCATCACTCCACTTTCCCTTGTTTTCCCTAAATGGCATCCTCCCAGTCGTGGAGTTGACTACCCTGTTTAGTTGTAGTATAAATAATAATTCGATGCTCCCTCCTCAGGAGTTGCATGATTTGATATTGTACTCACATTCTCCAATTTCAGCAATACAGATACATTACTCTTGGTATGCATGATTACAGTGAATGAAATAGAATTATGAGTTTGAGCATCTAAGTTCTTGTTAGTTTAGAGGATACTTATCCAAGGGGGCCCACTTGGTAAGGAATGTGTCTTCATAGTTTAGCATTGGCTTAGTATTACTTGATGTTTAGTGCTTAGTTAGACATTTGGCATCGACTATTCCTGTAGCCACTAGAATTCCATTCTGTGACTATTCCTGCAACCAAAGAAAACATAGTAGTTTCTTGTTTGTTGTTCAGATTTCCATTCTTGTTCTGCCTTTCAGCTTATCATTGTTGTTAGTTGATGTTTAGTATTTGTTTTATTTCATTCCAAAAATTTACTTTTAGTAGTGTGTTTCTTAGCTATAGAATGCAATGGCTACTTGAGCCCCTAGTCCACATACTGTGCTAAACCATTTCAAGATCATGTCCCTGGATTGACAAGTTAAATACACCTTCATGATGATCGAACAACTATTCAGGTTAGATGTACAGTCTTTGAATAACGGTTGTAAAGGATTAGTTATTAAATCATTGTAGGAGGCCAACATTTTTTGGCGCTATTTTCGGGGATGGTGTCAAGCTAGGAAGTCTTTTGGAGTCATTGGTAGGTTTTCTTGCTGTAGTATTTTTGGAAGTTGTTCTTAGTATATCCTGATTTAGGAAGTAATCACCCCCCCTTATTCTTTACCAATTCTTTGTTTGAGATGACTAATAGTGGATGATACCACATGCATAGAGGAAGGAGAATAGATGCTTATGGGAGATTTCTTCCTAACAATCCACATCCATTCTAGCTAGTTGAGTACCAACACCTATTAGAAGAAGAAGAAGATCCACACCCCTTTGTTGATGCATATCTTGATCTGACTAGCTCTAAAGTCTCCTCTGAAGATCAAAATCAGCTTGAAAACCCCTTTGTTTTGGAACGACATAAAGTAGGCATGGGTGATGCAAATAGGAACAGATAGAACCAGCCAGCTTTTCCTTTCCCCATTGCCCATCAAAACGAAGATGACAACATCAAGAACATTCCTGTCTCAACACTCCTCAAGTTTTATGGACTTGTGACAAAAGATCCTGATACATTTTTATTTGAGTTTGACATACTCTATAGGAGTTATGATTATACCACTAATTTCCATAGGCTTAAGTTATTTCCCACCACTTTGAAAGAGGCTGCATTAAGATGGTTCATGAGCCTAGGCAGAGATACTGTGGAAACTTGGGAAGACATGAAGACAAAATTCCTTGAGAAATACAAGGAATATTGCAGGGGTAGTGACATGAGAGTAGGTGACATTTTCAGGATGCAGCAAAAGGAAGATGAGAGCTTGGAAGACTACATTGCAAGTTTTCTATTTTTCTTTCAAAAATATCCACACCATGCACTTAATGAGGACTTAAAAAAGTTCTTTTTCCTGAGACAAATTAATGACGGCTACATCGATGCCTTGGATGGCATGGCAGGAGTAGATATCTCTCAAGTCCCTTGGGAGGATATCAAGAAAATATCCCAGAATTACTCTAGGGCAGCTTCAAAGAAAGGGAGAGCTTATCAATCTTCCATGGGTAAGTCAACTATCGGTGGAGTTTCAAGAATGGAGTCACTCATTTGTTGGTTGACTTCAAATAGGACATTATCAACAATCTAGCTTCTCAGCTGGATACACTTCAGGCCAAGAAGAAGCAAGAGGACGTAGAGACAATGTTGGTAGAGTATTTCCCTCATTATAGATAGAAGAAGAAGGATTGGCAGGTGGCATGGTGGCTAATCTTGAAAACAAATTAGATCCACCCAGGAGTTCAAGCCAATTCGGATTGACTAAGACTAAGTCCTATATGTTGCACAAAGGAAGCCTTGGAAGCTCCCCGGACAAAGGTATGCCATCGGATCCACTATCTATGTTGGGCCATATTTTAGCTCTTATTCATTTGGTAGCCAATCACTATTGGA
>VDFB02355155.1:0-25988 GCA_007258455.2 Sequoia sempervirens
GAAAACCAAGTGTTTGAAAAGGAAACATGTTTGCAAATTTCATATTTGAAGTGATAATTGACTGATTTTAAAATGCAAGAACCTGAAAATGATATATTTTAAATGAAAATATTATGTTTTAACTATTTACTTGTTTTTTCCAATTAACTTGAATGCAAACAAATTCATAAAATTGTAATTCTAGAAACTGAAACTAAGATCTACCAACAGCTAGATATAAAGCTAACAGAGATAGATTAATGCCCAAAAATTTGGAAAATGACCTATATAAGGACAAATTCACCCTAAGGCAAATGGGTCCTTGCACAAGGGTTTGAAAAAATAAGTTATGAGTTTTTGAGTTGATGTTTAAGGTTGTTGTTTCAGGTTGCAAACATATTAATTCAATTACATATTTCCAAAATTTTATGATGAAATGCAAGTGCAATTTGATGACAAACAAAAAGCAAAATGACAACTTTCTAGATGCATTTTTTTTTTTTTTTTTTGATATGAATGATTGAAAAACACTAATATGTAGACTACTATGTAAAATGGATGCAATATGTATGCAAATTTTTGGATTTTTGATATTTTAAAGGATGCAAAATGCACTTTTACAACCCTAAATGAAATGCAAACTAATGAAATTTTGAAAACCCTAAATGAGATGCAATGAAAACTAATGCAAATCCTAGATCTATGGTTTTGAAAGACTACCAAATTATAAATCTTATAGTGTAAGAATTTTGGGTTCACCACAATGAAACATAGAAAAAGTGTAAGTGGGGTGATCAATGTGGAATGATTAAAAGGTGTGTGATCTATGCACTTGAAATTTTTGAATTTCATTAGAAAAAGAGATCTCCCAAGGATAGGATTGACTTTCAACCTTGAGGTGAGTCAACCCTATTAGGAGGATCTACTATTTTCTTTTGAAAAATATGACTGAAATGCACTTTTAGGAGATAAAAATAAAATACCTAATGAACTCAATTATGTGATGCAAAATTTGAAATACATAAATAAAGGATAGTGCACAAACAAAAACAATAACTTTCAAGTAGATTTGAGAAGGGAAAAATGATGTGTACTAGGCTCCAAGAATGGGTTTTGAGTGTCATGTAGGTGAGTCGTTGTGGCTTGACAACTTTGACAACTTTGCAAAATTGCACTTTTGATCTAATTTCAGTCCTTCACCTACAAATTTGCACACACAATGAGAGGGAAAAATGTTTTTTTTTGGTGAATAGAGGTTTTCCTTGGTCAAACCCTGATTTGGTAATTAAACCTTGATAATGAAATAATGAAAAAGTGGAAAGAATTTGATGAATGAACAATGTTATGTCACAACTCACCAAAACCTCAATGGCTGCCCTTAGAGAACTGAAGTCTAACACATCACTCTAAGTATTGGATCTTTCTTGAATTGGCTTGAATGATTGCTTGATTTGATGCTTGAATGCTTGAAACCTACATCAGAATGTTAGCTCCAAAACATGATATGAACACACATAAATATTGACATGATGATTTGATCTTGAATGTAGATTACCGATAGATTTTCTCTTCAATGCTCATGCAAATAATTTTTTATTCTAGGAATGCTTGCATAAAGTGTGTCCTAGCTTCTCTAGGTTTGAATTGATAAAATAGCCTTGTATTTATAGGTTTTTATCTAATTTCTCGAAAACCAAATTCCATAAGTGGACATTTGAAAATTGAATTTGAATTATTAAAATGCCACCAAAAACATATTAAAAACTGGGTCTTGGCACTTAAGGAGGACCCATTCGCCCTTGAGTGAATGGGTCCTAGGACCTAAATCCAGGACACATAATTTTCAAGGTATTTAAAATAATGTTAGCATGTGTTTAATGTCGGTTTCCCTTTCATAAAATGAGAATAATAAGGCTTAGGAATGCATAATTTAGGCAATTAGAAGATTAATTAAGTCCAATTAATTAAGGGGATGCAAACATAGTGTGAAAATGTCAAGGAGTACATTTTCCTGCACTACAATCTTTAATTTATCTAAAGGGGAGGCTCATGGAATGTGAAATTGCATAGGATGTAATTTACGACATTACAGTATGTATGCATATTATACATACATAAACACATACATGCATACATACATGCATGCATGCATGCATGTGTACAAATATACATACATGCATACATGCCTACATACATACATGCATACATACATACATACATACATACACACATACACACATACATATATACATATATACATATACATATCCACATATATACATACATACATTTTAGGCTTAAAATAGTTGTTTAGGGTTTCAATTGAATATTTTAGGGTTTCAAAATAGTTATTTAGGGAACTTAAATTTGACATTTTGGGGTTGAAAAATAGACATTTATATTTATGTTTATGGACATGTGTATGGAAATTTATATTTAAATTCTTATGGACATTTATGGATATATAACTAACTAGCTAACTTATATGTATGTATGTATAGGTATCTAGATAGATAGATAAATACATACATAATATATATATATATATACATATATGTAATATTATATTTTTGAAGGTCCTAAAGTGTCAAATTCAAGCTACCTAAACAACTATATATGTACACATGTATATATGTATATGTTTGTATATGTGTATATAGATACATGTATGTATGTATGTATGAATGTATGTATGTATGTATGTGTGTGTGTGTGTATGCATGCATGTATGTATATATGTATACATGTATATATATACATACATACATATATTTTTTCAAGGTTTTAAAATAATCATTTAGGGTTATAATTTGACATTTTAGAGTTCAAATTTATTGACATGACATATATGTATATGTATGTATGTATGTATGTAGATCTAGATACATACTTATGTATACATGTAAATACATTTATATTTATGTTTATATGGACATGTGTATCCATTAATTTATATAGTATGTGTGTATATGTATACATGTGTACATGTACATGTATGTATATGTATGTGTGTATGTGTGTATTTACATGTACATTGTACTATACATACACAAATACATACATGTAATATGTACATACATACACACATCCATATATGTATAAGTAATTCTTCTATTTTTAACCCTAAAATTATTTTAAATTTAAACACTAAACAATTATTTTGAATGTGCAACACATATATGAAAATTTCACTTTAAAACATACATATAGGAAAATCAGTAGATCGTGATTAATTTTAGATGACCCACAAACTATTAGGGTTTACAACACAAATTGCGATTAAATATTGGATAGTTTACTTCACTTTAGATATTCATTAGCGAGTGTTTATGCTTATTCTAGTGAGACTTTAGCAACTATTCTCACTTAAATGCAAGAAATAGTTTTAGGTGATGTTTCATTGAGCACATTCCAACTAAATGTGCCAAAAGAAATTATCAAAAGGGATTGATTTCCTCATTATTCCCCTAAAACTAGTGTTAGGGAATATTAGGTAACCAAATGTGTAGACCTTCATTTAACACCATTGATTTACTATATATTTCTTGTTTCTCAAGGTCATTATGCTAATAATCACTAAATTTCATTATATTTTGCACAAAAGTTATACATTGAGGTTCCTTTAGGCCTCAACATCAAATATTTAGATTTTCCTCCATATTTAGGATAAGAGTGCAACATTGTATGCAAAAGGGAGCCATATTATTATTCATATTGATAGCCTCCTTATAGGAGATTAGTTGGTGATGTGATCTCTTCATCACTTAGCGATATTGGTAAGATATTGATAATATTGTTGAGATTGTTGTGCAAACTCAAACAATATCTATAGATCATGTACGACAATACTTGATGAGGCATCCATGAAATTAATATTCTCACCTAAATCCCTATCATGTCATAGGTATCCCATCTCTAGATTATCTAGATTGCATCATAGGTGTTGGTCAAGTTTGAAGTGTGGCATGTTATAGTTTGAGGACCCAATGGGGGCATATCAGATGTTATTGTCACAACTAGGGATCCCTTTGTCGCATGTCACTTCATATGTGGGTCACACCCTTACAAATTAGAGTCTTCAATAGTTGGCACAATATTTTGATGTACACCATGTTGTTAGATCCTCCAATCGACCACATGAGTCACATACTAGAGCAACACAAGTTGCATCTACTGACCAAATTAGTTACTCCATAGGCACCTGATTCACTTGAGCAGGTTGTAGGGGGTATGGATGTTGTAGTTGAAATGCTTTCATCAGGACCGATACCATCACACATCCACAATCTATTGCACTCATCATTATTAGAGTTACTTAGGAACAAGAGTTATATGAGTTGATGAATTCTATCATTGCATCTATAGAGGGTGGTACTCAAGATCCTGGTATATTGACATAGGTATATAGTTTTAACTTTGTAAGTTGAATTTATGCTATAAAATGTAAAACATATTCTTTTAGTCCTACAATAAATTATATTTGAAATCAACATTTTATTTTTATATTTTTTATAGGTTGAGCTAGTAAGTGATACTCCTAGTTTGAGGGTAGAGTGTGTACACACATTCACTTCACTTGACGACAATGAACAAGTGAGTTATTTATCATCTAAATTATATGTGTGTAGTCTTACAATAAAATATATTTGAAATCAATATTTTGTTTTTACATGCATTCATAGCTTGAGCCAGAAGGTGATACTCCTAACTTTCAAGGGTAGAGCATATATGCACACACGCTTCGCTTGATGGAAATGGACAAGTGAGTTATTTATCATTTATTAAAATTCATACATATCTCATGTGTGTGTATAGATATATATATTATAATAAATAATTACATTTTTGTAGGGACTTATGCATCTATGAGAGTGAGATTCTCACTTTAAGGGTCGCTCAACTAGGAGTTGTTGACATATCTCTATGGACATATATGTTTATGGACTTTTATTTAGGCGTGTACATGGACATTTATATTTGACATGTGTGTGGACATTTATATTTATGTTTATGGACACATATTTTTTTAGATGCATAGGACAAATGAGAAGGGGGGTGAATCAGTTGTACATTAAAACATTCAATGCCTCATTAACTTTTCAAACCCTTATCAACTTTTAAACACTCATTATGCATTAGCAGAATGTAAACATATGAAAAACCAATGCAAACACAACCAAACACAATAGAACACCAAATTTACGTGGAAAACCCTAAGTAGGGAAAAACCACAGTGAGGATTAGCTCACATATATATATGAATAGCAACACTAAATACAATTAGGCTCACTGCCTAGAAAAGAAGAAAGGATCACTACCCAAAGGACTCATTGCCCAAAAAAAAGAAGATAGAAGAAATTATTACAAAGAGATTCACTATCTTAGAGCAATTGAAAGATCCACCATTGCAACTCTATGTCATCCACAACCTTTGGCTCACTGCATCCAACAAATTCAAGCACATTGAAATGTAGACACCTTCTGCTCACTATATCTGATAGCCTTAGGCATTCAAGCTCACACTCATATCACCACACTTTATCACATTTGCATCTCACACTTGCCACACACCTCAACACAAACTTTACTTTGCATTTATACCATTCACAACCTCAAACAACTCCTTAAGGTCGACCTCAATGAAATGTCTACACCTCAAATGTGCAACACCAAATAGGTCAACACAAAACACCTATGTGGTGGAAAGAAGTGAAGGCAAACCACACAAAAGGTTAAATAGGACCCAAATCTACATCACCATGCTACTCAACACATCCACAATCACGAGTTACCTCCGCAAACAACGCTAGCATGCCAAGTTAGCCAAACCTGGACTAACACTACAAGCGACCACAAACATGCTTTTCCAAGTCCAGAAATAACAGGCAGACCGCACAACACCACACGACATCCAAGAATATTCCAACATCAACATAATACATTGCAACATTGCCACAACCACTTGAAACAAAGAATACTTTCATCCTACACATCAGGATGCACTACCACTGAACTCCAACGTAAGAATTGAACTTGCAGAGCAACTCAACACCAAAATCTCCAAGGGAAGGTAGATACAGACAATATAAGCATGTTCCCAAACACAACAGCACAACAGGTAATTAGCACTGAATTTTGTGCCAAATTTTAGTGTATTTGAGTCCATCAATCAGACTCGTCTCATGGAGCAAAAGTTAGCAAAATAAGGTTTCTTTTTTCCATCGCTGATTTTTGTGCCAGATTTTACATCAGATTTAGCACCAGATGTAGTGTCATATATTGCGCTGGAAATGTGGTGCGAACAATAGCGTCTCCTTTAGCGCTAGGAATAGCTTCGAGAAATAACGTCTAAATTAGTGCCTAATTTGACTTCCAGTTTTACTTCTATATCTGCTCCCATTTTTGCTTCTAGTGTTGCTCCTAGTTTTGCTCCCAGTTTTGCTCCTAGTTTTGCTCCCAATTTTGCTTCTGATTTTGCTTCCAGTTTTTCTTCCAATTTTGCTTCTAGTTTTGCTTCCAATTTTGCTTCCAGGTTTGCTTCCAGGCTTGCTTCCAGGCTTGCTTCCAGGTTTTCTTCCAGGTTTGCTTCCAGGTTTGCTTCCAATTTTGCTTCCAATTTTGCTTCCAGGTTTGCTTCCAGGTTCGCTTCTAGGTTTGCTTCCAGTTTTGCTTCCGGTTTTGCTTCCAAATTTGCTTCCATTTTCTCTTCCAAGTTTGTTTCCACTTTTGTGTTCGGTTTTGCTTCTAGGATTGCTTTTGGTTTTGCTTCCAGTTTTGCTTCCAAATTTGCTTCCATTTTTGTTTCCAATTTTTCTTCCAAGTTTTCTTCCACTTTTGCTTCCATTTTTGCTTCCAGGGTTGCTTCCAGGATTGCTTCCAATTTTGCTTCCAGATTTGCTTCCAGGATTGATACCAATTTTGCTTCTAGTTTTGCTTCCAGTTTTGCTTTCAATTTTGCTTCCAGTTTTGCTTCCAGGTTTGCTTCCGGTTTTGCTTCCAGGTTTGCTTCTAGTTTTGCTTCCCAATTTGCTTCCCGTTTTGCTTCCCATTTTGCTTCCATCTTTATTTTCGGTTTTTTCTTCCAAGTTTGCTTCTAGATTTGCTTCCAGTTTTTCTTCCAGGATTGCTTCTAGTTTGCTTCTAGTTTGGCTTCCATTGTTGCTTCCTTTTTTGCTTCTAAAAATGCTTCTTGTTTTTCTTCCTTTTTTGCTTCCAAAAATGTTTTTTGTTTTGCTTCTGGTTTTGCTTCCAATTTTGCTTCCAAGTTTGCTTCCGATTTTGCTACCAATTTTGCTTCCAAGATTGCTTTTGGTTTGTTTCTAGTTTGGCTTTCATTGTTGCTTCCTTTTTTGCTTCTAAAAATGCTTCTTGTTTGCTTCCATTTATTAATTTAATATGTTTATTTCAATTTAATTAATTAAATGTATGATGCCTCTTAAATAACTCATATGGTTATAGAGTAAGTAATTTAATTATTTAACTCATATGATTAAATAACAAGATAATTATTATAACATGATCATCATCTATAATTAAAACAAGTGATTCAAATATATATAATTTAATTGAATTTGACATCCATCCTAAGCAGTAAATTAAAATCATCATATGTAATAAATATCCATCCAAAAATCATCGACCACTTTTAATATATATAAATTAACAAATCAATACTGATAAGATCATCATCATATATAACTAAAACAAGTGAAAGTCAAATATGTCAGTAGATCAATAACATGTCAAAATGATACATGTCTAATAGTTGACATAAGTCAAAATGATACATGTACAAATGATATAAGTAAAAATGATAAATTATTTAACTTAAATTGATACAAGTCAAGTTGATACATGTCCAAATGATATAAGTGAAAATGATAAATGTCAATATGATACAACTCAATAATATGGTATTGTAGGTCGTGAAAATGATACATATGATAGTAAGCATGAAAAGAGGCATCATAACAATATATCAGCAATGATCCATGATGTAGTCTATATGATCATGAATGTCACTGGGTACTACCAGCAACTACCTCATCATCGTCACCACCATCGTGATTGTCGTCGTCGTCGTCGTCATTATCATCGGCATCGGTGTCTTCCGTATATGTGTCATCATCATCCTCTACCATGTGATTTGTACCGGAAGAACCAATATTTTCTAGATCTATATCATGATGAGGATCATCTTGATCTTCTGGAAGACCCATGTTCTGCAAAAAAAAATAAAAAAATGAAAATTTATTATTTATTTCATATAATAATTTATTTTTCTATTATATATCTAATATTACAACATATGAGATGAAACCATAATCATATTGCGTCATATCAAAGTGCACATACCATAATAAAATTTCAAAAAAATTACAACTAATATGTGATTCTAATGATGTACAACATGCAACAATTCTAATAAACATTAGTAAAGATCATAAAAAAGTTTGTTATACAATTTAACTATCAACTATAAATTCTATTACATAACCTTAAGTGTCAACCCTCTGCAAAAGAATGAAGATACTGCAAGAAGATTGGTTGCAGAGGGCATTGGTACAGGAGATGGACATGGATCTTCCAAGTCATCCACTAAGATGGTTTCATACAAAAATGTGGATGATATCCCTGTTTCTAGAGAGCTCATGATTTAGGTTGATATGAAAAATGTTGTTCTGGTACCCATATATGGCATCATGGTTCCATTTCATGTAGCCACCATCAAGAGTGTTACAAGCCAACAAGATAGATGGAATTCTTATATAAGGATAATTTTCAATGTTCCAGGTACCGGCTTTAATGCCAACTACATGCCAACATTGAAATTCCCTAGCAGTATTTATGTTAATGAAATTTCCTTTAGATCCAAGGATTCAAAGCACATCAATGATGTGGTACAAATTATTAAATCCCATAGATGATCTGTAGCAATGAAAGAGTCTGAAAAGGTAGAGAGAGCTACACTGGTGGCTCAGGAGAAACTTCAGCTTTCAAAAACAAAGCCAATTAGGTTGGAAGACTTGTGGATCCATCCAACATTTGGTGGAAGAGGAAGAAAGATGACTGGAACATTGGAGGCCCACCATAATGTATTTTGGTATTCAACCATGAGAGCAGAAGAGAGAGTTAATATCATGTATCAAAACATGAAGCATGCATTCTTTTAGCCAATGAAGAAGGAGATGATTAGTTTGCTTCATTTTCATTTGCATAACCATATCATGGTGTGGGAACCAAGAAGACCAAGGATGTCCAGTTTTATGTGGAGGTAATGGATGTGGTCCAAACTTTAAGAGGGGCAAGAAGGTCAATGTATGATCCTAATAAAATTGAGGAAGAATAGCAAGAGAGGGACAAGAAAAATAAAATCAATGCAGAGTTTCAAGGATTTGTCAAGTGGGTAAGAGAGCTATGGGAGCAACCTCATGTAAAATATTTTGAACTAGAGTTTTATATACCATTTAGAGAGCTTGGTTTTCATGGAGTTCCTTTCAAAGCCTCTGCTTTATTGTTCCTATAGTAAACTATCTGGTAGAGTTGGTGGAATTACCTTTCTTAGTAATCACTATTAGTGAGATTGAGATTGTTAATCAATTAGGCATTAATTGCCTGTAGCAATAAAGAGTCTGAAAAGGTAGAGAGAGATGCATTGGTGACTCAGGAGAAACTTCAGCTTTCAAAAACAAAGGCAATTAGGCTGGCAGACTTGTGGATCAGGCCAGCATTTGGTGGAAGAGGAAGAAAGATGACTGGAACTCTAGAGGCCCACTGTTGGCGTTTAAATTCGCACCTCTGGAATGCGGATTTGAAAACGGACAGCTATGCACAGATAAACTGCTCTTCAAATTAGGAGGGGAAGCTCCCTCTTGCTGATGGTGTTTGAAAGAAAGTAAACTAAAACTAAGTTGCCTATCTTTTTGATCAGCTTAGAGCACAAGGTTTTTTAAACACAAACGCCGCAGCTGAGATTTTCTGATAAGAATTTCAACTACGACTAACCTAGACTAAAGACGTTCCTAACCTCTCAAGTAATAGCAGAGCAAGAGAAGTTAGAAATTAACAAGGTAGATTCTCTGACAAAAATACTTCAATAATCTTTCTTCCAACAAACACCTACACACTTCACTGTAAGCTGAAATAAAGATCATAAAAGCGTAACATAGATCACGGAAATCTGAGATTTTCGACCAAGGCAAAAGAGGCTCATGATTTTATTACTCAAATCTCTGAAACAAAAACTCCCTTCTAACATGCCTTGAACAAGAAATTGCAGCTAAGGAGGCTTGCAAACTTATTCTTAACACAATAGAAAACAGCAATCTTACTAACTCCTTGTTGGCTAAAGAGGCTCAACAATTTGCTTATCACAATACAAATGAACAATACTTGAGCAACAAATAGAAGGCACAATAGGCTCAGCGTTTTGTTCTCACTAGCATGGTTAAAAAAAAATAAATGAGCAAAGGCTCTTATTTATATAGAAGCAGAGGAGTAGGGAACCCTAAAATCTCCTTGCTTTCACAATCTAGGGCTTGCTCACAAGCAAGCTTTATTACTAAATCTAGAAAGAAGAAACCCTAAAAAGCGAAAAAGCGGGGCCAACTATTACATCTTATCTTCTTTCTATCCTCAAAGAATGGATAAGGATTATTCCAAGAATAGAAAGCGGAAAAACTTCTAGAAGAAAGGCTGCTTTAAAGCTCGATCACATCCGCTAGGAAGTCTGAGATTGTGTCGGTTGATTGCATCTATACCATCAACAGCAAAACACCGCTTTTCAAGAATATCTTCAGCATCTGCAATAGATCTCTGGAAATCTTCAATCTCATTGGCCGCTTTATTGAACTTTGCTGACATCATTGAAACATAACCTATCCTTCCACCAACTGGGCTGCAACTATGAACAACATTCTGGAACTGATTTTGTACCTCCTCAAGCCCGACGTAAGAACCATCCTCAAGACTGTACTGAGAGGGGATCTCTATGACAAATTCGCTGATGAAAAGGAGAGCCTCAACCACCCTTTGTCTGTAGGTGATGAATTCTTCAGATATTCTCTCATAAGTTTTAATTTTGAAAACATGACGCTCTCTCCAAGCAAGGATTTGCCTTTTGTGCTCCTTTGAAACCGCTGAACCGTAGGCTGTGTCTAAATCAGCAATGATAATCTCATGCCTAGGTTTTACTTCAGCCAGTGTTTGTTCAAATCCCTGGATGCCTTGACGAAGTTCATGAGCGTTTTCTCTCAACTGGAACATCTGAGCCAAGATCTCCTTTCCTCTGACAATGAAGCTCTCGATCCACTCCTGAGTCTCTTTCCCACATATGACCAGCTGTCTTAACTGGTGATGATCAGCTGGTGTCTCTAAGACCTGGGGCAGCAACTGAGTTGTTTGTGAAGAACCACGAGCAAGGTTAGAAATAAAAAGCTTAAGCTGCTGATTTTCAGCCTTGAGGGCTGCCTTGTCTTCTCCGTCTTTTAGCACTCTTTCATGAAGGTTTTCAGATACAACTTTGAAGAGACTCAAATCTGCATGTCTGGTATTTCTACCGAGATTAGCCTTGACCATGACAAAATCATCCATGTTTACCTCATCCCTATTCTTATCTTCTGGGGGCACCGCAGTCTCTATGACAATCTCGTTATCGGGATTCCTATCAAAATGAACTTGCTTCTTTGCCTTTTTCTTAGGAGGTTCCTGATAAATGTTATCGAGATCATCAACACTCACTTGATATGAAGGTCTTCTCCTAACCCTTCCTAAGGAGTTCTCAAGCCAAGACACCGTAGTATCTTTACTAACTGCCTCAGGAGGTACTGCTGCAATCTCTTCATCATCTTCGATATCAAGATCAATATGAATTGGTGACGAACCTGTCAAAGGCACAGGGACATGTGTTAAAGGCGGCTCCTCTGCTTCATTGTGAGGTATGGGCTTGTCAAGAGGAACTTCTGAATCAATTGTAGGCTGTTCCTGTATGACTATGCCTGAGAAATCCATCCTTCTTCTTACATTTTTATTCGATCTACTGCCTTTGATGCCATCTTGAGACTGACTTTTACCCTTTCCTTTTGACTGTGCTGTGGAAGAAGAGGGAATTATCCTTGGCGGCTCTGCTACCGGAATAGAGTTCTTCCTTTTAAGCACTAGGAAAACCTTACTATACTCCACAACTTGTTTTGTTCTGTCTTCAACTGAAAGAGATTCCTTGTTTGCCCAATTAACTTGTGGAAGAGGCTGATCCTCGATTCTTTTCTGAGTGTACATTGGTAGAAGCACATCTTCATCATCATCGGAGAGTCCTTCAATATCTTCATTCAAACAGTCTTTCATCTGATGGAGAGTCAACCTGCTGTAACTACGCTTTCGCACTTCAAACTCATCTGCACAGTTAGCCCAAAAGTCTTCAAGTGCGGGTATGTGATTGTAGTTCTTCTCCAACCGGGCAGCGTAGACACCATGAGGATCAAATGACCGCCTCTCACTGTAGGATTTTAGACCAAATTTATCTAACTCTTCTCCAATTGTCTTGGCATCTGTAGCAGTCCTGCATGTATAAATACCCAACCCTAATGGAAAATGAAGAGAGGGTTTCTTTCTATTTCTCAAGACTGTATGAACACCGTGAGCTTGCCTCAAGAATTCCATGAAGATGACCTCGTCTGACGGATACCTTGGCAACATGAGCGGGGCACCTGAATAACCATAAACCCTGAGATAGGTAAAGGTAGGAAACTGTATAAACCAATCTGCCCATTCGGCCATTGCTGCCCTGGCAACTGAAGAGATGCGGACGTGCAATTCATTGTCTAAGTCACGCACCGTGTACATCAAGAATGCCTCGTTCACCCTTTTGTAGTGGTGCAACGACTTTGTGAATTCCAACTGGGGATAATAATTATATATGTGTTGAACGCTCAATGACCCCTCGGTGTTCAATCCTCTGAATTGACCTTGATAGGCCACCAAATAGACTAGATATGACACCATGTGGAATACATGAAACTGAAAATATGCTGTTATTTGCTGATGTAGGCAGTCACTTATCAAAGTAGGCCAATCATAAAACTCAGTCTTTTTCATAATGTGAGGTATGGCATAAAACATCCAAGGTTGGAACTTGGTGGCATCTGCTGAACCAGTGACCCTGTTGAGCAAAGTGATGATGATAGCAACCTCGTCCTTGAACTCTCCTCGCCCGACATTCTTGGGCAATGTCTTATGTTTTTCTTTCATCCATCTCTGTGCAATCTTCTTGCTGTATTTGTCCTTATGCATATTCCACATCTTTTCACATTCATCCCTCGAAAGAGTTACACTTTCAGGCCATGGGGGAATGGAAAAACACCTTTCGACCATGTCAGGCTTTAGACTGCAAATCAACCTGCCATCTGCTGACTGGATCGCCCTAGTAGCCGGGTTGTAATGTTTAATGCAAGCGATTGCGAACTCAAGGCTCTGAACTGATATAGGAATAGACGCTGCTGCGAGGAGTCCAGAATGACCCAGGTTCTTGATTGAAGTATTGCCTGCTCTCTCCAAGGGATATAGATCGAACACTGGCTTGATATGATGCAAGTCTGTCTCAGCTGTTTTGATGTAATTATGAAAGAGGGCTGATTCTGGCTTGAAGACATTAGGAGTGTATTCCATTTCAGAAAACTTGAAGAATGACTGTAAACTCGCCTTGGTTCAGACAAGTCTTGTGCAATTTCTATTTTTAGAATGCTGATTTTTTATGCTTCGACGGACGAATTTTTTGAGAATTTTTCTGAGATATGGGTTTTGTTCAGAATATCAATGCAAGACAACCCAGATCGTCCGTTTTCGAAAATCTTGAACTTTGACTGAAAAAGCAGCAAACCCTAATTTCTTCAATTTTTCCCGAAAAAAGCTGGCATCTGGGTTTTGTTCAGAATATCATTAGAAATGGACCCAGTCGATTAGATTTGAAAAACCCTGACGTTTGATCGAAAAAGCAGCCAACCCCAGGTTTTTGAAAAAAGCTGCGATATGGGTTCTCTTCAGAAGACTGATTGGAAAGGACCCAGATGGTTGAAATTTGAATGCACTGAAGTTTTCACTGACATGCAAGAAAAAGCACTTGCTGCAACTTGATGAAGTTCTTGAAAAGTTCTTCAGAAGATAGAGGCAAAAAGACCCAGATGACTGAAAAATTGAAAGCCTTGGCTTTCTGCTTGAAAAACTTGATCTTCTGGAACAAAAAGCTTGAAAAAGCAAGGGTTTATGCTTGCTGGTCTGAAAAATCTGATGTAAAACCAGCAACTATGAATTCTTTAATCACAAAAATTTCTCAAACTGGCTGCTCCAACTTTCTCCACTGAAGGCAACCTGCAAAAATAATGAAAAACACATTTGAAAAGAAGTGTTAAATAGACTTAGGGTTCGATTTTAGGTTTTGCTTTCTTTTCTGCTTTTATTTCAAAACCCTAAATCTTATCTTCTCAGTTTGGACGCCATCTTTTTCTTCTCACAATTTTGAAATTTTAGAAATCTTCAAAAATCTTCTAAGGTATGAAGATTTGGGCGCCTTTCTTCAAAAGGGGCGCTCAACTTCACCAGACTTGGTCAAAATTTCCACTTTTTCAACTTTTCTCCATTTTAACATGCCCCTTTGCCTCTGATTTCCCGTTGACAGATCAACCCGACAGACGAGCTGAGTGATTCACGGCGAAGCCTGACTGATTCTGAAAAAGACGTTCTGGAGGCACCTTTGGCTAAAAACTTGATTTCGACCTCCGAATTCACGGGAGGCTTTTCCTTCTAGGGGCGCCCAGTTTCTTCAGTGTTAGCCATTTTTCTAATTTCCAAGTTCTTCATTATCCTCTCTTCTACAGATGATTTCGTTAAATCTTGAGCTTTGGGCATCGGATTGCTGAATGTTTGTGCTCATCGCGAAGCTGACGGAGAATGAAGAGGGGTCTTCTGGAGACACGTTTGCCAAAAAGTGAACTTTCACCCTTCAAAAGGTTGGGCGCCTATCTTGACTGGGGGCGCCCAGTTTACTAACACTTAGTTTATTTTTCACCTTTTTCACCTTTGCTTTTAGATTTCTCTTTTCAACTGTCATCGGACCTTCTGTTCATCCTTTTGAATCTGATGACTGCGAGCTCCGTTTGTCGTGCTAAATAGCTCACTGCGAAGCCAGTTGAATTCTGAAGACATCCCGTTATAGCTTCGACTGCAAATTCCTCTGTTTGCACCCCTGAAAAGTTGGGCGCCTTTCTTCACTTAGGGCGCCCAGTTTCTCCAGACTTAGAAAATTTCTCAATTTTTATCTTCAAGTTTCAGATCTTCATTTTATACCTTCCACTTTGACTTGAATTTGCCGGAGACTGGATTGTCGGATGTTCTGACGGGGATATCCATCGCGAATTTGACTGAACAGTGAACAACTTTCATTGGAGACCGTAACCCTAATTCCTTCATCTGATGCCCTAAAAAGGTGGGCGCCTTTCTTCAACAGGGGCGCCCACTTTCAGCAGTGTTAGAAAATTTCCAAGATTTTTCAATCTTCTTCCTCGTTCTTCGTGCATGTTCATCGTTTCACCTTCTGCCGGAAATTTGAATGCTGAAATGGACGCCTGGCAGTCGGATGACCTCCATTGATGACTTCAGAACTCCAGATATGCTTCTGAAAAAGCTGAATAGACCCAGTAGGGCAAAACTGATTATTTTAAGATTCTGACTGCACCAGCCTGATACGGACATATTTTGAGCCAATCAAAATCAGTTCGGACCCTGTCGGACCAACTTTCTATTTTTAGAAAATTTTGCCAGTATCCGTTTGAAAGAAACCCAGAAAAACCGAAAAACTTTACTATTTCGAGAAAATTTCTAAAAATAGCAGTTTTCCTAAAATTTAGGGATGAAAAACTGAGATCTGGGTTTTGTAGGTTAAGCTGCTCTTAGCAGACCCAGATCGTCAGAATTTGAAAAATTTGTATTTTAACCCTCCATGCAAGACACGCACACCCAAATTTTGACTCTTTTCATTGTTTTGACAAGACTTTTACTCATTTCTTCAAAATGTCTAAGTGTAACAAAAATTTTAATTTTGGGGTACAACACCCACCATAATGGATTTCAGTATTCAACCATGAGAGTAGAAGAGAGATGATATCATGTATCAAAACATTAAGCATGCATTCTTCCATCCAACAGAGAAGGAGATGATTACTTTGCTTCATTTTCATTTGCATAACCATATCATGGTGTGGGAACCAAGAAGACCAAGGATGTCCAGTTTTATGTGGAGGTAATGGATGTGGTCCAAACTTTAAGAGGGGCAAGAAGGTCAAGGTAAGATCCTGATGAAATTGAGGAAGAACAGCAAGAGAGGGACATGAGAAATAATATCAATGAAGAGTTTCAAGGATTTTTCAAGCCAGTAACAGAGCTATGGGAGCAGACTCATCTAAAATATTTTGAACTAGAGTTTGATGTACCATTTAGAGAGCTTAGTTTTCATGGAGTTCCTTTCAAAGCCTCTGCTTTTATTGTTCCTACGGTAAACTATTTGGTAGAGTTGGTGGAATTACCTTTCTTAGTAATCACTATTAGTGAGATTGAGATTGTTAACCTTGAGAGAGTAGGACTTGGGAAAAATGAATTTGATATGGATATTGTTTTCAAAGATTTCAAGTAGGATGTACTTTGCATTGATGCCATTCCTCAATCTTCACTTGATGGCATCAAGGAATGGTTGAACTCCATGGATATAAAGTATTATGAAAGCAAAATGAACTTGAACTGGCGGCCAATTTTGAAGACTATTCCTGATGATCTACATAAATTTATTGAAGATGGTGGTTGGGAATTTTTGAATATGGAACCTAGTGATTCTAATTCTGATAATTTAGAAGAGTTAAATCAAGGATATGCACCCTCTGATGTAGAAGAGGAATCAAAATTAGATGAGGAAGGTTCAAAAGATGAATCTCTTGTGGAGTTAGACAAGGACAAAGAAGAAGAAGAAGAAGATTATGAAGGGGAGGAAGGTAAAACATGGGATGAATTAGAAGCTGAAGCCAGAAATGCAGATAAGGAAAAATGAGACGAGTCTAACAGTGAATAGGAAAGGCGGCGACGAAAGGTAAAAGCTATAGGGAAGTCTTGGGCACATGATATTAGAGATTCAAGAGGAATGCCTACTAAGAGGCATAAAGTCAGATGAATTTAGTTCATCTACATCCTTCTACTATTTATTCATGCACATAAATGGTTCAGTTGTTTATGCAAATGATAAATATATGTTAACTTGATCAGTGTTGTTACTTCGGTAGTTTGACTTCTATGGCAACCAGCCAATAGGCCATTCTGTGTGGGAGCACAATTGTGTTTTTAGTTAGCTTTTTTGGATAGATCTACTTGGTGTTAAGGACATTCCATTTATCCTTTGAATGTTAATAAGTCTAGTTTTACACGCTTCTCTATGTTGATCAGATCAGGTTGCAAGTTTTTTACTATTGATTTCTTTATTTATGGAGTTTTTTTAACTTGGAAGACAAGAATTTACTACCTTTTTTAAAATTAGATTTACAAATTAAGTAGCTGGTTAGCTATGCCAAGTGATGTAGACTACAAGGATGTGTTAGATCTATAGGATTCCTACCAAGATGCATCAAGACATTATTACATGTTAAAAGAATGGCAACATCGTGAGTAAGGATGGCAAAGATGCATACGGATCACTTAGTAGAATGGCAACATGAATTCAAAGAAGCACTCCTTGAGATACCATGTTTGAGAGAAAAAAAGATAAATCAAATCAACATGGGACTAAGTTACTCAAATGATACAACTCATAACTTAAATGAGGACACTTAAGAGATATTAAAAGATAATGGTCATTAATTAAAAGATGTGATGAAAATAAGGAATGAATGTCACCCACTACCCTTTAAGGAAAACAATATTTTTTCCTCGACATGAAATAATGAGACAATTGAGTGGGATCTAGGGCCAACTGAGAAGTACTTTAGAACTCATCCTACGTATAAATAAACAACTCAACACAAGAAATGCGAATTGACATATTAACACAACAATATCCAGCTAAGTTATTGAAAGTCAACTATCGATACCTCATTCTCCATCCAGATTAAAAAATCGGTCCACTTTTTTCCTTGTAAGTTTTCCTTTTCAAATTGCTTTGGATGTCGGCCATATTTCTCCTCTTGTCAAAACATGGCACATGGACTAGTTAAACTAATTAATATGCAATCATTTACTTTTTCCTAGGAAATTAAAAAATATATCATTTAACATATTAAATATACTTACAAATTTACAGATCAAGGTCTGTAAACCTTTCTAGCCACTGTGATTCATGGCACGAAGTTTTTGAAGCCTAGCCTTGAAGGCCTTATCCTGAAACATATACTAATTCAATTTAACTATGCACAAATAAAATTTAAAAATCGTTAATAAATTTGATATAATCTTATGAGCAAATTCAAATACCTCCGTACTCTCCTCACTGGACTTCCTTCGTGTATCAAACTTCTCACATGCTTTTACAAGATCTTTTCATACTTTGACACTTACATCAATTGGCCTTTTTTTGAGCCTTAGCTCAGGAGGGATTTTTTTTATCTTCTTTGTTTGGTTGCACTGAAATCTCTTGCAATTTTGAGACATTCATAGCTTTACCTTCTTCACAGACCAACTTGTGCTAGATTCATTCTCCATGTCATTGATAACTACTTTTTGCAAGTGTATGGGTATCTTTGAGAATGGAAAATGTAGATGGTATTTGACCCGTTGAAGGCATGATTCCTTCAACCTATTCACAAACCCTTTTCCAGCATCTGTCATTCGGACTTCCCCTGAAACCGCATCGTATTCTATCTTGGTATTATAGCTACCAATGCAAGATCAAAAAGATGGTGTGGTGGAAGAAGTCTGTGTCCCAGGAGTGGGTGGGACAGTGGAAGCCTCTGCTCCATGTTCTACACTCCTAGAGTTTACTGTTACTGATTTCCTCCTAGATCTTTTGCTCGATCTAGGACTGCTTGGGGAATCAATTGATTCCCTTTGACACGGTTGATTTTGTTGCAATGTTTGAGGGGCTTCACTAGATCAGTTTTCTATGTATTTGGCAAGCATTGTCCAGTGCACATCCAAATTGTTCACTACCTCTGCCCCCAATAAGGAATACAATGCTTCTTTATCTTTATCAGTCACATGTCCCTATATATATATAATAAATTTCTTCTTTTAAATTTAAAAATAAAAAACTAAAAACTAAAAATGAAAGAAACAATGCAAACATTTACAAATCTATAAATTGACAATGAATTACCTCATTTTGGCCAGACTCTGCTCCCTTTGTTCTCTTCCCTCTATTGCTTGACATTTTGAGGCGACCAAGGGAAAATTATAATTTTTTGTCCAATATGTGGAGCCAAACAAAGTACACACTGTCAAGTATGAAAGTTTTTGTCCAGTTTTTGGTATGAAAGTTTTACCTTGAATGACTCTCTTTTTGGATTTAAATGCCTATCAATCAATTATAAATGTCGTCAAACAAATTACACTTGAATGCTTGAATGATTAAATTCAACAATTTGTTGAAACATGGGAACTATCTTCAGGTTGTGGGTATTCCTATGGCAAAGATAGACCTCCAGATTGTAGGCCGGTTCCTATATGATTCTTAAATTAATAACTTGGTAACTTGTTGGAAAAGAGATATAAGTATGTAATAAATGCACGTAAAACTATAAATTGATGGTGATGCACCTAATTGATAAAGACTTGCAACTATGATTCACAATAAACTTCAGAAAAACTATCCACACAAGTCAATTCGACGGTTTGACCACAAAAATGATTCTATGGAAGGCTTGAATAGACCACCTTTGAAGGAAAACAGAGTTTTCTCAGCAAAGAAGAATAGATTATTCTGTTACACAACCCTAGACCTGTGATTTCCACTATTTTGAATGCATGCAAATATAAATGAAACAATAATTTTAAAGGTTCTGATATTAAACATAGTAAAACTTCATCAAATCATTTATAAAAACAACATAATGACAAGGCAGACTTTCAATTTCACTGAAATCGAAGGAATCTTTGCAAAATGACACAAATTGAACCTGTAAACCTGCTACTATATTAATCTGAAACTGAAAGTTGAGTTACATGATATTTCTCTTTGTAGAATGCAAAGGCTGAAAAACAAGAACTAGAGGAAAAAGATAAACTTTTTACAATATATACAATGAGAGACAACTCCAAAGCGTGAGAAGGTGGAAGAAGCAATTCACTGAAAGTGAAAACCACCTCGAAAATGTCTCTCACGAGCAAAGGCAAAAACAATGTGAAAAGAGGGCCCACCAAAGTCATAACTAAGTCTCAATAGCTCAAAACTCCATGTCACAATGTATACAGCTAAACTGCAACTCGAACTAGCTCCAAAATGCATGAAGGTGACACTAAAAGTCAATTTCAGTATAAAAAATGATAACTCCAAAGTGAGATATGAGCAAAACTAAATATCTCCAAAAGAAGAGCTCAAACTCATGCAAAAATGAGTGAACTCAGTCTCAAACTCGTAGTCACAATGTGTACAACTGAAAAGTAGCTCGAACTGAACTGGAAATCCATAAGAAGTGGTTCCAAGCATTGAAAAGCCACCTTGTTTTAATAAATCCACCCAAGATAATTGTGCATGATGATTAGGAATCAAAACTGGTGTTAAAACTGAACATAAGACTCAATATTTGCTCCAATGCATGAGCAAATTTTTTTTAAGTATTTTCGATGTTTTATCTCCTCCATGCACAATCTAAAAATAGCACTTTGCATGGATCTCCAATTTGAGGCTATAGTCACAACTTAACTTCACATAATGTCTTATATTCGCATTTGAAGATGGCTAAATTAATTAAATGATTTATAATCCATCATTTAATTAATTAACTTACATTGAATAATGCAAATAATATTGAGGCATAATGTCAAATCGGAAAGCTTAATTCCCATCTCACGGGCTTTCATACATTATACTTAGCATATATTTCAAATATGCATTCACCATTCCAAGAATATTAGCCGACCACCATGCATATTGAAAACATTTCATAATAGTCGACCACAATGATCATAGTGATCTTGACTTAAGAGTCAAAGCCACAGGCAAAAATAAGACATAATGATTTTTTTCTAAAATCATTAGCAAAAATCAAAGTCTTGTCGACTTAGGGCAAGCAAATACCATCGAACCCTAAACTCTTAATCATTTTGCATTTTGACTTTTGGAGAAAAAAGAAACAAGTTGCTACGTCGCCATGCCTGGGTAGGGTTTCTAGAAAATTTGCTTGAATTGGAGCTCGAAACTCCACCATAATTTGTTGTTTCTAGGCCGAGTCTTATTGATTTCACAAGGTATGGAGCTCGAAACTCCACCATAATTTGTTGTTTCTAGGCTGAGTCTTATTGATTTCACAAGGTAAGTTGTTTTCAATTACAATTTGGAGGTACCTTGACTCCATTGTGTAGCGTTTTCTGAGACTTTAGGCTGCAGTTGTAGCATAATATCTAACATATTTTCTTCTTCTATTATTCTATTGTCCTTCAATTGCTCCGGGGCTACCATTGAAGTCTTGAACTAGAGCTCATTTAGCATCTCTTTGAAGTTCTATTGGTGAATGTCTAGCAAACATTGTGTGGTAAGTGTATTTTATGTATTCTCTTTTTCTGCAAATTTTGCACTATTTCCACAGAAAAATGAAATCCCATCTTCATTTTTCACATACTCTTCATTTCAGAAAAAATAAAAAAGCTTCTTTTTTGTGTATATCTCCATATTTGATGCTAGTTTTGAGAAAAAATAAAGAATTCTTGCTCATATGTTTACTGAAGACCCATGGCCTCTCTATTCCTGCATGTTGAAATACAAACTTGCAATCTTCTTTCCTTTTGAGAACAAAATTGTCATGGGTTTCAGCTGCCATAGAAAATAATGATTTCTCTAAAGTTTTCTCCAGCCATGGTATATTTTTCATTTTTGTGTTGTGATAAAGGATTTTGTGAAACAAAATGAGAATCCTTGCAGGCTCTTCCTTGTGTGGCCATTCTCCATTCTTTTTTATTGTGGGGTTTGTCAAAACAACACCTTTAGTTTGACCCACAATGTACCTGTATGTATTTATGATTTTTGAAGTGAAAGTACTAAATGGGTACCTCTATATTTTGAAGAAAGAAAACTCCAGGCTGCGGCCATGACTGAAAATTTTATATCTTTTGTTGTAAACAATGAAAATTTGTTATTGATTTTGACCCACAACTGAAAAATATGATAACTCCATATATTTGTATTTTATGAGGAAAACCCCCAGGTGGGTATGTTGTATTTCTATCAAATGAGGAAAAACCCCAAATGGTTTGGCAGAAAAAAAAAAAAAAGGGTCACCAACTGAAAGTGTTATTGATGAAATGACTCAATGTTGTCATAGAGTACAGGTCTCCATCAAGGGCTCAACATTTCTTCATTTGTTTCATTTTACTTTTCTTAGTTGTTCTTTGCCTTTTATCAACATTTTCATGCTATGTAATCTTGTCTTTACCTTACTGTGACTTGTAGCTATCATCATTTTTCATACTGGAATGCATTCTTGGCATCACTATCTCCTTTTCACTTCTCAATTGATATGATGAATTCAATGTGTATCCTTGCTCTTTTCAAAACATAATAGTTGTCCCCATACATGCAAAACAGAACCTCATATAGCAATATGATGAACGAAATGTCATGGATAAACACCTACAAGTGTTGCATATTTGGATCATTTTTTTGCATTTACTATCCACATGTTATTGAAATAATCATAAATGACATCCTGTCAATGTTTTAGTATAGTTGCGACTGTCATTTGATATTAAATCCATGTCATGGATATCATTAAATCTGAAACTTTCTCTTAGCTCTATTAGTAGCAGTTGAATGCTTGCTTTTTTTAGATTCGTGACTTTATATGTTGCCCCTGTAGCAACAATATGATCACTGCATGATCTTGTAGCATGGTTTTTTACATTTTTGTATCTTCGTTGTTCTGAAGATTGTATTTCTGTAGCTTCAAAAGTTGTTCTATTTGATGTTGTTTAATGTTGTCCCAAATCCTTACATTGTATCAACTATCAATGCATGTGATTTGATCTGCTTCTAGCACTATCTTGACAAGATCATGTAGTTGCTTTGATAGGATTGTCCTTTTGAGCTTACTGCTTGGAACTTTTGTGATTACTATCATTGCATATGGTTTGATCTCCCTTTCAATGTTTATGAGTTGGGCTCAACCCTCACGGGAGCCACATTTTTCTCCACTCATAACACTATCTTTTGGTTGAAATGATCAGATTTTACCTATTCCTGCACACTTAAACAAACATGTTAGCAAAAATAATCAAAGCTAAAAGCTTCCATTGAACTTTGTGTTCCTTGATTGTCAGCTTTTAAATTAATCATCTGGTGAATGCCTGATTGGATATATATTACATTCTTGTTGGTAGTGTAGGCATGAAGTAGGATGTAATTTATCATTGCTCTAACACCATTCTTTTACAATATTGCAGATGCATGGAGCTTGGAATCGGAAGAACCTTGAGGCATTGGAGACACAACAATCTTGAAGACATCAAGTAAAACAATTCATCATTATAGGCAATGATGAATTGCTCCCCTCCTTCATGTTTATATTATTTTCAGTAGTGTAGTATTTCATCCTACTTGTATTCATTTTTTGATTAAGATAATCAAATTCAACTACTCCTACGGCTTGTGCAGGATTTCAGTTTTTACAATATGAATAAAAAAGCATTTGCTATGCAAATGTTCAATTTTTTGTTACAAGTACTTGCATAATAAAACTGAAAATCAAATGTAATCTGATTTTTCATGATGAATAATGAATACTTTAGCATCAAAATTTGAAATTCTTTGTACCTCTCAATGATGAGTTTAATTCAGCTCTACTTGTTTGAGCTCGTAGTGAAAAATAGGTAACAAATTGGCGACCTCCGCGGAGTGTTTTCCTACTAAACACCATTGACCAATATATAGCTTATCCATTGGGCATGGAATCCATTTTTTCTCTATTTTGACTCAGAAAACTGTAACTCAACTTAAACCACACAAACTGAAAGAAACTACTGCAACTCTGTTGAAGACAGAGTTTGAAAACCACGTGTAGCAATTGTACTTTATTGAAAGAATAACTGAACTAAAATGAAACATGCCATGGGGCACTTATTGAAAGCATAATGAAACTTAAAACTACTCTACTATGTACAACTAAAAGCTTGATGCTTAATATCATTGTTTGAGATGAATCTCGTTGACGAGGATTGGCAGTACCTCACCATCCAGCTTTTAAAGTTGAAATGCATTGTGTTCCTTCTTTTATGTAATAATGTACGAGCCATCCCACATGGCGTCAAACTTTGTATGTTTACCAGGCCTGCTTTTGAGCTCATCCCACTTGAACACTAAATCACCTTCATTGAAGATCCTTGTTGTTGCTTTCTTATCAAATGTCCTCATCATTTGAGAATGATGAATTTGAAGCTTTTTGTAGGATTCCTTTCTAGTTTCTTCCAACTCTGCTAATTGAGCAAGCCTGACTTGCATTGGCTGTTCTTCAAGTAACTCAAGTTTTTTTATATAACTCAAAGTTGGTAATTCAATTGAGATAGGCAATTTGGCTTCTTTGCCATAAACCAAAACATAAGGTGAAAAACTTGTTGATCATTTTGGTGTTACTCTATCAGCCCAAAGGGATAACTTAAGTTTATCATGCCATGACCTTTGATTATCTTCAATGGTCTTTTTTATGATCTTTATTAGATTCTTATTCATTGATTCAGCCTATCCATTACCCTGGGGGTAATAATTGGACAAAGTATTCAAATAAATATTATGCTTTACTGACCAATCTAAAAACTTTCAGACCAATAAAAGCTAATGCATTATCATAAATAATTGAATCAGGTGTACCAAACCTAGAAACTAAGTCCTGATAGAAGTTCAAAACTGATGTTTCATTTGCATCTTTCAAAGCAACTACTTCAGTCCACTTCGTAAAGTAGTCTGTGGTAGTCATAATCCATTTGTGCCCAGCACTCGAGGGTGGATTGATCGGACCGATAAAATCGAGTCCCCACTTTCCAAATGGTTGTTCAACCTAAATTGGATTCAGGGGAAGGGTTGCTAACTTTTTTTTCTTGCAAACAATGAACATTTATTGCACTTTCTAACATAAGCATGAGCATCTTTGAAAATATATTTCCAATAATATCCAGCTCTCATTATTTTTAGAGCTGTAGTACGTGGTGCAAAGTGACCTCCAGCAGGTCCATCATGGAATTCTTTGAGAATTCTTTCAGTATGGTTCGGATAAACACATCTGAGGAACACACCATTGAAGTCCTTCTTATAAAGAACACCATCAATTTCTGCATATGGAATTGCTTGCAATTTGTAATACCTTCATTTAGACTTGTCCATACCTTCTGGACAATCTCCAGTATGCAAGTAATGGATCATTTGATTGATCCAATCAGTTGAAAGGGTTGTAATAGCAGGTTCTTCTTCATTATTAAGGATTGTAGCAAACTTTTCACTATTATTTTCTTCATTTTTTGCAAGCTACTCACACAAACCCTTACCTCTAACAAGCTTGATAACCTTTATAATGATGTCATACTCCATGACTTTGGTTATCCAGCCTGCTCTCTTGTCATTAATGTCCTTATTCAGCAGAAATTCTTTAACCGTTGGGTGAGCTACCAACATATGTATATTATTATTAGACAACATATGTCTAAATTTTTTGAGACTTCTTACTACAGCAAGCACATGCTTCTCAATGAATGAATACCTGGTTTCATAATCATGCAACACCTGACTAAAGAAAGTTATAGGCTGCTCCATACCTTCACTATTTTGTTGATAGAGCATTGTGTAGATGGTA
>VDFB02355156.1:0-27699 GCA_007258455.2 Sequoia sempervirens
ACACAAAATAGCTTTAGAATTAATTAATTTTATTCTCAGCATAACCCCCACAAGAATATCTCCAGCTTTTCTTTTTTAATTACTTTTTAAACAATAACTTTTTAATCACCACCACTTATTTCTAAAATTTAATTAAAACAAGCTTTTAGTAAATAATAACTTTTAATTAAATATAATTAAACTTCAATACTTACTATATCATAATTAATGAAATAACTTTAATTAATCTTATAAATATAAAATAATTAAACTAAACATCCCCAAACCATAATTAAATAAAATAAATCATTTAACTCAAAAATCAAAATACCAAGACAAGACCAGGTCTAAGCATGACTGCACTACCTCCTAATGAAAAGACGAACTTGGGACGGGAACTCTTCCGTAACAACTCCTTTTTAACAACGTTGTTCCCGTTGGGTTCATTTTGTGCTCGCCCTATCCTGCCGAAGTAGGTGGAATCGAGACTTTTAATCCTGCAATTCCTGCAAACAAATAAACGTCAAGTAACATATAATCTCCACTAAAAACACACTGTGAAAGGTAATAGCGGGGTAGCAGGGCGCTCGCGAGTGAGTGGTACTACTTCGTCCTTCCATCAAGATACATTGAACATGTCATCATAAGCATAATATCATGGAAATACATCATCGCATATAAATTTAAAGAACACCATTGCATAACGAATCAAATCATCAATGTATAATGTATCATCAAATGTCACACATAATGTAAAGAGCAGTAAGCAAGTAACTAAGAAACCACACATGATCAAATATAAATCCACCACATAGAGTATCATAGAGTATCCACAATATCAAAGAGTATCAAGAGTATCTAATGAATCAGCAAACATGGGGGTATTACGTAGCCTTCTAATTTATGCCATTCATAGTTTTAGTATTCTATTTTTGTTCTTCCTCAAAACTTCCCAAATCCCAATCATCCAATTATTTTCTTCACTAAATCTATGAGAGGGTCTTACTATCAATGATATTCTATATTCTCACTTCTTCTAAACTCTATTTAAAAATATAACAACTTCCATATAAAACATTTGCATTGGAAGTTGAATCATATTCAAGAATTAGTGGTTATAGAAACTGGATTGGCCCTCACAAATAAGAAACTGAATTATCCATTATGAATCATATAATTGAACTTAATTGATTCATAATCGCAACATAATCCTTCAAATTCTTGCATTAAAAGTATTTGTTAGAATTTTTTTCCGCAAACCATCAAATATAGGCCAACTTGGGGTTTGATATTTGAAGGAACTGAGCACCCAACACTTTATCAATGGTCAAGCTCACTTGGAACCCATACCTTCTTCACATTTCTGGAATGTGGGTATAATCCTTTTTGAAGGCTTGATGTCATTATTTTGCTTGTCAAGGTGTCAATATTTGATGAAAACCCTTACCTATTTCCTTCCCTGTCATCAAGGTAAGGATCTCACCAAAAGCTTGACGCAAATCCTTGCATATTTGGGTGTCGAGGTTCTATGTGACCTCATACCCATTTTATTTTAGGGAATTGAGGGTATGTGTTGGACCAAACTCCTGTCTCCTTATATGCTTTTTTAGGTTTTGAGAAATTATTTTCCTTTTGACTTCTCTAAAATATTCATTCACCCCAAAAATTTAAACGTTTTCATAATTTAACCCATTAAATCCTATTAGGTAACCTCTAACTTGACTAATTTTTTTGTAAAATTCCCTCCACATAAAGATTCCTTTAGTACTTGATGAAATTTCCCACCAAAAGAAAGAACCAAAAAACATCACTAAAACAAATCATAGAGAAAAAATTAAACATGCAAAAAAACTTTGATTGATGTTGATTGATCATGCACCTAGATGCTCTTACATCAAACATGTCAAGAAATAATTTTATGAGCTCGGGATTAGAAAATGGGGTTAAGTTTTAAAACTACCATTCTAAGTTATAAAAAACCTACAATAAGCCCCAATGCTATAATAGGTTCTTTTGAAGCCTTCTTCCTTCACCTCTTCTAGAATTTGGCTAGGACACATACCATCCTCCTACGCCAAGTATGTCCTTCATTCCTATTGCTTCTCATGGACCTATATCCACCACTAAATAATCTCCTCCAAACACTTTTTCTCTTCTCACTCTCTTCACTTCCTTTCCTCCTCATGGGATGAAACCCACCATAGCTCAACCTCCACCAAATGCACTATGATCCCCTCTTCTATCTCATGGGATTCAACCCACCATAGTACAACCTCCTCTAGTAAAGGTTTCTTGCAGCCTCATTTACACTCTCCTCTTCCTCATTCATATATTTTTTCACTCTCACTTTCTCATCTGTATACATATCTCCATCTCCACGCTCTATTGTACTCTCATTTTCGAATGCCTTCACCTCCTCGAAAGGATACTCGATAGCTTCCACACCATCATCTTTCTTCTCCTCCACTACTACTATAAAATTATCTTCACCACTCTCTATTTAACCTTTTATTCTTCATCTACACACAAGTTCATATACACAAAAAAACATACTCTCCTCTTCTCTTCTATTTTCCATTGTTGTTATGGTTTTCATAAAACCTTTCAACATACTCTTCATTACATCAACTCTAGCCTTGTATAGTCTCTCTCTATTGACACTAATTGAAATCCCTAAATTATTTCCTAGAACTAATCTCATTCTTGTCATATTTTCCAAATTTAACCACACACAACCTTACACAATCTATAACCTATACAACCTACACATACACTTTCAATAGTTGCATTCCCTCTTTCATACTTGAAATAAAGAATTAATCTCACACCTATTCTCAACCAATTTTTTTTAGAAGATCCTTCATCTACCCACTTCCACCATGGAGGATGAACTTTCATATTTTACCAAGATTCATTCCTTGTTGGAGGATAGCCAACTCATTCTCATCTCTCAAACTCTCCCATATGAATCATCTCAACACACCAACAATATTCTCAACACACTCTAGTGATAAAATCATGCTCTACTACCATTCAATGTAGTCAGGGTTAGAGAGACTTATTAGGTAGCCCAACCTCATAGCCCCAAGTAAAGTCACAACACAATAGTAACTACATAGACACATAAATTCTATTTTATTTATTCAAGATACTTTAGGAAATTATATTCATCATTATTACATTACATATTGATCTACATTCTATATCATTTCTCTATTTCTAAGTGAGATTCACCTTCAAGATTTGTTCCTTCTTTTACACATTCATAAGAAAAAATAATCCTCTCTACTAGCTCCTCTCAATTGGTTTCACCTAGCACTATTCTCTCTAGCCACCTAGCTCATGGACTACATTCTCATAGTCCCCTTCTAGTTTCTACCATTCCTAGCGGTATTCTTCTACTTTTATTGTCCCTCAAACTCTACCAAATCTCAATTGTCTAATCACTTTCTTCACTAAATTTAAAATAGGGTCTTATTGGAAATGATATCCCTCATTATCACTTCTTCCAAAATCTCTTTTAGAATATAATGACTTCCATATACCATTTGCATTGGCAGTTGAACCAAATTCAAGAATTGGTGGTTATAGAAACTAGATCAACCCTCGCCAACAAGAAATTGAATTTTCCTTTATGAATCATATAATATACCTTAAAAACTTCATAATCCCATCATAATCCTTCAAATAATTGCATTAAATTCTTTTTTAGTGAAGTTTTTTTCTTGTGATCCATCATGTATTGGTCAGGTCTAGGTTTGGTCTTTGAAGGAACTAAGCACCCAACACTTTATCGATGACCAAGATTCACTTGGAACCCATGTCTTCTTCATGTTTTTGGTACATGGGTATGATTCTTACTAAAGGACCACCATCATTTTTGTGCTTATCGCAGTGTTAGGATTTCATGGAAACCATTAGTTGTTTCCTTCCCATTAGGGTAAGGATCTCACTAAAATCCAAATGTAGGCCCTTGTATATTGAGGTGTCGAGGTTTATGTGACCTAATGGCTATTTTATTTTAGGGTGTCAGGGGTTGTGTTGGACTAAAATCTCAAATCCTTTTATGCTTGTTAGGGTTTTGAGAAATTCTCTACTTTTTGAATTCTTTGAAATACTAATTCAAACCAAAAATTTTAACTTTGTAAAATTTAACCCATTAAACCCTGCAAGGTGACCTTTGCCTTGTATATTTTTTTTATGAAATTAACTCCACACAAATATGCCTTCAATACTAGATAAATTCCCCACTAGAAGTAAGAACCAACAAACATTACAAAAATTACAATTGAAGAGAAAATTAAACTTACAATTTTTTTTGTTGACGTTGATCACTTGTGTAGTTAGACGCACCTGTATCATTTTCCCATCTAACCCATCTATTTTCTTGTTTCTCTAACCATATTTTCCATCTAAACCATCTATTTTTTTAATTCCCTATCCCATTATCCAACATAATTCATTCATTTTCTTATTTCCCAAACTTATTTTCCCTTCTAACCATCTATTTTTCCTAATCCACTTTCCCATTCGAACAACCAATTCTACAATCCAACCATTCTAATTATAATTTTTCCTAACCTATTTTCCCAACCAACTAGTCCATTTTCCCATTTCCCTAACCATCTAACAAACCTATTTTTCCCTCCAACTATCCAATTTTCATATTTTTATCAATACTTTTTGTATTTAACCAACACATTTTCTAATATAGCCAGGATTTTTTACATCTAACCAACCATTTTACCTATTTATATCACTTTTTTTACCATTCAACCATCTTTTTCTTTTTTAAGCAAAAGGAATTTCACCTATAGATTATTCGATATAAATAAAGTATTACAAAAAATTTCCAGGATCAAAGAAAGCCTATCTCATGTGAAAATCTTTTTATATCAACATATAAAAAACTGCTAGAGATTTACAAAATTATAATTGATTTCAAGAAGCTTCAACAAAATACTTCCAAATTGACATAAATTTTTAAATTATATTCAAACCCTGCCACCATTTGTCACAAAATTCTCATCATACCCTTCTTGACGTGGGTCATCCTCATCATTTGCATGATTTGAGATCAGCACCTAAGGAGGAGCATTCACATTGTCATAATTTCAATGAGAATGGAGAAATGAAATGGAAAAATACCTATCATTTATTCCTTATACCAACTGAATACCAATTTATTTAGTGTGTATCCAATACCCTGTATAGGTTTCTTGCACAATTCAATTGAAAGCTAGCTTAATTGCATCATACATAGTCACAAAAAATCTCTTGTGGTTTAAATAAGATCTTGGAAATAGACCCCTCACCCAACCCTTCCCCTTATCAAAATCATAGTTTTGAACTTTGCATAACAGACCATTGGCTCCCAAAAACTAGCCACGAACCACTTCACCCACTATCACCTCAAGATATTCAAAATATTGCACAAGATCAAGGACTTTATATGCAAAGATCAATAGTACTTGGGATGGAAAGATGATTCATGGAGCTTGGGGTTGATATATATCTTCACCAAGAATGGTTTGAATGCATTCTACCACACTTGGGTAGTAGAAATTAAAAACTTGGCCTAGTTTTTCATTTGATAGGTAATCATTGAAGGGCCATTCCCAATTTTGTACACAGAATGGTACTGTGAGATTCTTTGGTTGATAACCTATAATCTAGTGGCAAATTTGAAACCTAGATATTGAGAGAAAGCACCACCCTAATATGCCACATTCGTGAAATATGAAACTAATGGACAAGCTACACTAAAGATCATCGAGTGAGAAAGTGTTGATTAATTCCCTTTTAATCCCACAACTTGACTTGCAAACCAATAAAGAGCCACTGATTGACATTTTATTAATTATTGTTATCATATCAAAGCATGCGAGTGAAGATTTGACATATCTGTTTAAAGATTTGAGATCTTTTAAAATATGCTTTGGCAATATCAATTAATAAGCCACGGGCCTTACTCAATTAATGATCATGTAGCCATATATGCGCTAGAGAAGTAAGCCACCACCATCCCAAAGTAGTTGGGAGGATTTGGAGGAGAAATCTGGTGGAATTACGGGGAGTACTCCTAGCGCTCAATAGAAATGCTATTTTTTATGTGACGTGTACCTATACCATCTAGAGAATGTCATGATTTGGAAAAATTATTGATGGCTTAAATACTTTGAAATATGAATTAAGAGCATAAATAATAGAGCCTCCAAGGTTGAACGATTAATGATCCAACAAGCAAAATGAAGTTAGTACCATAAATTTATTATAGCTTGATGTGTGACGTTTTCCACCACCATTCTACAGGGAGTGAAAAGACTTGCAGGTGAAAGTTGGTGGAATTGTGGGTAAGCGAGCATTAATGCATTTGATGTGTAATGAATGTCATGTCCATCTGGACTATTTTTGAATAATTTTCTATTGGAAATATGACCATAGATATGATTTTTCCTTTAAGTATGATCCATACCATGTTTTTAATGCAACCCTTACCACATTTTTTAAATATGTGGTGGTATACCCAAGGTGTGCTTGGTACTCCAACCAGAAGACCTTCTCTGTTTTCCTCATACATGAACCCGATGGCTAAGGTTCCAAACTAACTTAGATCATTAACAGGCTTCCTTTAACCTCGTTTCTGGAAGAGTTACTATCTCAGCTTACTCAGAGGCTTCCAACACTCTTTAAATTTGCTGTCTCCTTCACAACTATCACTTGAAATTTCAATCTTTCACCCTACACCTAGAAGAGTCTAGATGCCAACTTCATCACCATGCTTGGACTGCTTGCAGGGGAGTTGTAGATGCTGTCCTCATGCTTTTCACAATCAAACTGAGCCATTTTTCTTGGTGTCCACTCCTCAACATACCCGATTTCATGAATTTGCCTTTTTAAGGGCCTAATCCTTGTAGCCCTTACCAGTCCGTTTTTGGCCTTTTTCTCTCAAACTTGCCACACAACCTAATGATTAAATCACATTTCCAGACACCCTTTTCAGACTTTTAAATCTTCCAAAAGTTTTCAGGTCACTAGTTTTTCGCACAAGGTTTTCCAAAATCCTTGGAGAGGAGGCCTAATTGCCCTATTATCTAGGATTTCACTGTTTCCTCCTTCAAGTTTTCCTTTGATGGATTGATAGGAGTCTCAATCCTTTTGGACATTGAAGGTACTAACTCACCACACTTAATACTGTATGGATTCCGTACAATAGATTATTCCCCTGCCTATTCACTTGTATTTTCTTTACCAAACACCTAACCGGGCACCTTACCACTCGCCTAGGGTTTGGTCTTAGTACTTTCTGCTTGACTCCTTGCCATTCCTATCTTTAGATATGTACAATAGGATGGCCCCTCTCCCATATTTCACTATTCTCAGGGGATTCCTAGGGACAGTGTCTATGGGAGGGCCATTTGGTGTAACACTGCTCAAAACAGAAAAACAGTCCCTACCTCTTAGTCTTTGAAAGAACTAACAACACAATACTAAAACTCCTTTAATACAAGTATGTTCTTATTTAAGTCTACCTAATGGACTCAAATAATGAAAGATCTATGCCCCAAATTCCTTGACTAATCTCTGTTACTCAAAGTACGTGGGTAGAAACGGAAATACAGAAATCTGCCAATACAATAATGAAAACACTTAATAAACTATTCTATCAAACCTAAGCCACGATGAGAACTGCTCCACAGCTGTCTTATGAACACCAAGAAAAAGATACATTCATCTCCACTATTAAAAAAAACACAGGTTTTCAACAAAACACAAAAAATTACAAAGTTCTGAAAAACGCACTGTGTTTTCAGAAAACATAAAAAAATATCCAAAACTTTCAACAGTCTTCCATTCACCAAAAAATTTATTTACAATCATGCTCATTAACTTTGTTACGAACCACACCATCCATTTGGAAAGCTATTACCAACATTCAAGGGCAGTGGCTCACGGATTTTGCTAATTTCTAGGGATTTTCAAAAACTAGTAAAGTGCATGCAAATAACCAAATCCGCCATGCAAGGTTACAACTCCACCATTATCCATGATTTTAGGATCATTACCCTCTTGATCTCGAGCAACCACAATGTAAACTTCCCTTGGCATCTTCTAATAACGAGGAAAAGGATAAGACAGAGTTTAATATTTTAAATGCTAACATTTTCTGTCTTAAGCTAAACAAAACATAATTTAACACAAAACATAACTAAAGATAGCCTTAGTCCTAATGACTAGCTACACCCACACCAAAATTCAAGACCTCTAAGGTCCAAACAAACATTTTTAAATCCTGATTTGGCCAAGATCAGGTACAAGCCAAAATTAAGCTAACTAAGTTTGGATTTGGCCTTGGTGCTCCTGCACCATCCTCCCCGAAACAAAAAGTTCAATCCATCCTTGGATTGAGTAGGTTAGGATCAATACCTAACTTCTTGAATTCTGCCTCCCTGATCCATACTGCATCTGTATCAGGTTATCCATGCCGTTTTATCAGATGTTCTTTATATTCCTTGTTCCTAGTCTTCTGGTAGATTCTTGTGTCCAAAATTTGATCAGCCTGTTTGACTGTAACAGGGGGCAGTTTGAGCTCTTCTACATCTTGAGTGACTTCATGAAGTGTCTGATCCAAATCTTGGGGTGATCCTTTGTAATGCATCAGATCTGCAACATTAAAAATAGGGGACAATCCACTGTCATCAGGCAATTGCACCTTGAAAGCATTGTTGCCATACTTCTCCAAGATAGGGCAGGGACCTATCCTCTTCATTTGCAGCTTGTGAGGGACTCCCTTCTGCAATCTAGCCTTGTTCAAATGCACCATCACGAGGTCACCAACATTAAACTGAACCTCTTTCCTATGCTCATCCACTTTAACCTTATGCCTCATGGTATTTTCTGTCAAGGTCTTTCTGACTGTCTCATGAATCTCCTGCATTGCACAAGCAAAATCATCTGCATAACCACTTCCTTTGACTCCATCCTTCAGCTCTCTCAGCTCATAGACACCCCTGGGATGTAAACCATACACAATTTCAAAGGGGCTCTTCCCTGTGGATCTATTGACTGTGTCATTATACGCATACTCAGCCTGCCCAATAATCTGATCCCATTGTTGACCATACTCCTTGGTCAAGCATCTGAGAAGGTTTCCAAGTGTCCTATTCACAACTTCGGTCTGACCATCAGTTTGTGGATGGTATGCAGATCCAAAGGATAGATTGGTGCCCATTCTTTGCCAAAGAGTCTTCCAAAAATGACTCATGAACTTGGTATCCCTGTCTGATACAATGCTGATTGGTAAGCCATGAATCCTAACTATTTCTTTGAAGAAAAGTGAGGCTATTTGACTGGCATCATTGGTTGTTTTGCAGGGTATAAAGTGATCCATTTTGCTGAATCTATCAACCACAACATACACACTATCCATGCCTTGCCTTGTCTTGGGTAAACCGACTACAAAGTCCATGCTTAAGCATTCCCATGGCCTAGAAGGGATTGGCAGTGGCTGGTATAAGCCTGCATTAGAAGAAGTTCCTTTTGCTTTTTGACACACTACACAACTCTCTACATATTTCCTGACATCTAGATTCATCTTAGGCCAAAAATAAAACCTTTGGACAAGCTCTTGAGTTTTGGTGATCCCAAAATGACCACTCAATGCACCATTATGTTTCTCTTGAATTAAATTCTCTCTAATAGAGCCTCTAGGAACACAAAGCTGATTCCCTTTAAACAACAAATCACTTTGCAAAGTGTATTCAGCATACTTGCTATGAAAATGGTTTTTAAACTCAAGGCATACCTTATAAATTTCTGCAAAGTCTTCATCATCTGCATATAGATCTTTGAAATGATCTATTCCCATGCTCTTCAATTGGATTTCTTGGATGGTAAGAACCCTTCTGCTCAATGCATCAGCAACTTTGTTGAGGGCTCCTTTCTTGTGCTTGATGTTGAAGGTGTAAGCTTGCAAGTACTCCACCCATTTCATGTGCCTGTGACTCAACTTCTCTTGTGAATTCAGAAAACTGAGTGCTTGATTGTCTAAGTACACAATAAATTCCTTGGGAAGCAAGTAGTGCCTCCACTTCCTTAATGCTTGGACCAATGCATACATTTCCAGGTCATAAGAAGAGTACTTCTTCTTGGCTTCACTTAGCTTCTCAGAATGAAAAGCCACCAGTCTGAGAACAACTCCAATTGCTACATTACTAGCATCACACTCAATTGTAAATAGTTTCTCAAAACTTGGCAACACCAAAACAGGTTGAGTAGCTACCTTTTCCTTCAGCAACTCAAAACTCTTGTTAGCTTGTTCATTCCACACAAACTTGGTTTTCATTCCTCCCTTAATTGTATCCAACATAGGAGCACAAATTGCACTAAATTGTTTGATGAATTTCCTATAGTACTGAGCAAGACCATGGAAGCTTCTCACCTCTGTTGCTGTCTTGGGAGTGGGCCAATTAAGAATGGCTTCTACCTTGCTGCTGTCCATCTTCAAATTGCCATGTGATAACACAAAACCAAGGTACACCAGCTCTGTTTTGATGAACTCACACTTTTCTAGGTTAATCTTCAGCTTCTCCTCCTGTAGCTTCTTGAAAATCAGCTCAATGTGTTGGAGGTGCTCTTCTCTTGTTCTGCTATAGATTAGTATATCATCAAGATACACTACTACAAACTTGCCAATATAGTCCTGGAGAATTTCATTCATGAGTCTCATGAATGTGGAGGGGGCATTAGACAAACCAAATGGCATTACTAGCCACTCATAAAGACCCTCATTGGTTTTGAAGGCTGTTTTCCACTCATCACCCTCATGTATTCTAATTTGGTGGTAACCACTCTTTAAATCTATCTTGGTATAGTACCTAGCTTCACCTAGACAATCCATGAGATCTTCAATTCTAGGAATGGGAAACCTATACCTGATGGTTATCTTGTTGATTGCTCTGGAATCAGTACAAAGCCTCCATTCTCCTCCTTTCTTGGGTGCTAAAATAGTGGGTACTGCACAAGGACTAATGCTTTTCCTAATGAGACCTTGATCAAGCAATTCTTGAATCTGCCTGGCTATCTCCTCATTCTGTTGAGGTGTCATCTTGTAGGCTGCTTTGTTTGGAAGGGTGGCTCCTGGTATCAAGTCTATCCTATGGCTTATGGCTCTTTTAGGAGGTAAAGTTGCTGGTTGACCACTACTTACTATGTTCTCATAGGTCTGCAACAAGTCTTGAATCTCCTTTGGTAGTTCTTCCTTTTCAGCTGCCTTCTCTTTGCTTGCCTCTCTTGGCTTGATCATTATTGCATAGCCAACTTCTTCTCCTTCTTCCAAGGTCTTTAAGAACTCTTTTTCACCAGTTATCAGCAACTTAGAACCTGCTGTCTGCACCTCATTATCTTCCAACAAAGATTGAATCTTGTATGTGACATTGTCCTTCTTGAAGGTGTATGAGTTCTTGGCTCCATCATGTACAGCTTGGCGGTCAAATTGCCATGGCCTACCTAGGAGCAAGTGGCATGCATCCATAGGTAACACATCACATAATACTTTGTCCTTGTACTTGCCAATTGAAAACTCCACCCATGCTTGTTCATTCACCAAGACATGCTGACCCTTGTTGAGCCATGTAACCTTGTAAGGGTTCTTGTGAGGTATTCTTGCTAATTTCAGTTTGCTGACTGCCTCCTCTGACACAATATTGTCAGTAGACCCTGAGTCTATAATCACCTTGCACACTTTCCCCATCATCTTGCATTTTATCCTAAACAAAGATCTTCTTTGGCTTGGTTCCTCTTTGACCGGTTCCTTGATTAAGGTTCTTCTCATCATGAGATTCTCACCTTCTTCTGAGTTCAAGGGTATTTCTGATTGCTTATTTGCTGCAGCTGCTTCATCTTGAATCAGATGGGTTCTTTTATCTCCTCCATGAGATGTGCTTCCTTTCTCAGGACATCTATAGGCTGGGTGTCCCAGCTGGTTGCAATGATAGCATTTCATGTTGGTGAAGTAACTACCCCTTCCTTGTCCACCACTTCTTCCTCTAGGGCTGAAACCTCTTCCTCTACCACCTCTACTGGAACTTCCTTCTTGCTGATCAGGAAATCTGACTTCTCCTTGAGCTCTTGATTCTGAGCTTCTTCCACTATAGCTTCCTCTTTGTCCTCTGCTGTCTTTGCCTTTACCTCTACCTTTAGGGTTCTGTTCTTGTTTCTTTTTGCCTTTCTCCTCTATCTTCAAGGCCATTTGGTAACATTGGCATACTGATTTGAAGTTTACCAAGCTCATGTCTTCTTGAATAGACCATTTGAGTCCATTTAGGTACCTTGCTAACCTAATGCTTTCATCCTCAACCACTTTTGATCTAAGGCACAATTTCTGAAACTCCTCTGTATATGTTTGGACATCCATGTCCTTTTGCCTCAGATTATGTCTCCTCCTATGCAACTGGACTTCATAATCATCTGGAAGATAAGTCTGCCTTATCTTGGTCACCATTCCTTTCCATGAAACTATGGGACCTTTGCCTTCTTTCTCTCTTTCTGATTGTACAAACTTCCACCATGTGAGAGCTGCTCCTCTCAACCTTGACTTGGCCACCTTCACCTTTTGAGCCTCTGTAATACCATCACATTCAAAGTGATTTTCAATGCTCTCAATCCAATCTACTACTGAATCTGGATCCATTTGTCCACTGAAAAGTGGCACACCATCCAATGCTTTACCACTCAAGGCCTGCAATGCCTTCAAGAATGGTTCCTCTGCAAGAACAGGATCAGGCTTTGGAGCTTCCTCCTCCAATTCCACCTCTTTTTCCTTGGCTTCCTGCTCTTCCTTCTTCTTTATTTGTCCTTCACAGTGTCTCTATTTCTTGGACTTCATCTAGGAGTTTCTCCATCTGAGATATCCTTTCTCTGAGCAACCGGTTATCTTCCTCTTGCTCTTCTACCTTCTTTGCTAGCTCTGCATTTGTCACCATGGTTCCTTCCTCTGGTGTATTTTCTCCTACTGACTCAGTGGATTGGCTCATGAATCACAAGCCTTGAATCTACTCTTAGCTCTGATACCAATATGGTGTATGTATACCTCCAAGGTGTGCTTGCACTCCAACTAGAAGACCTTTCTCTCTGTCTTCTCACATGAACCTGATGGCTACAAGGTTCCAAAACTGACTTAGATCATTAACTAAGCCTCCTTTAACTCTGTCTCAAGAGTTACTATCCTTGTGCTTACCTTAGAGGCTTCAACACTCTTTAAATTTGCTGTCTCCTTCACAACTATCACTTGAAATTTCAATCTTTCACCCTACACCTAGAAGAGTCTAGATGCCAACTTCATCACCATGCTTGGACTGCTTGCAGGGGAGTTGTAGATGCTGTCCTCATGCTTTTCACAATCAAACTGAGCCATTTTTCTTGGTGTCCACTCCTCAACATACCCGATTTCATGAATTTGCCTTTTTAAGGGCCTAATCCTTGTAGCCCTTACCAGTCCGTTTTTGGCCTTTTTCTCTCAAACTTGCCACACAACCTAATGATTAAATCACATTTCCAGACACCCTTTTCAGACTTTTAAATCTTCCAAAAGTTTTCAGGTCACTAGCTTTTCCGTACAGTGCCTTCCAAAACTCTTGGAGAGGAGGCCTAATTGCCCTATTATCTAGGATTTCACTGTTTCCTCCTTCAAGTTTTCCTTTGATGGATTGATAGGAGTCTCAATCCTTTTGGACATTGAAGGTACTAACTCACCACACTTAATACTGTATGGATTCCGTACAATAGATTATTCCCCTGCCTATTCACTTGTATTTTCTTTACCAAACACCTAACCGGGCACCTTACCACTCGCCTAGGGTTTGGTCTTAGTACTTTCTGCTTGACTCCTTGCCATTCCTATCTTTAGATATGTACAATAGGATGGCCCCTCTCCCATATTTCACTATTCTCAGGGGATTCCCAGGGACAGTGTCTATGGGAGGGCCATTTGGTGTAACACTGCTCAAAACAGAAAAACAGTCCCTACCTCTTAGTCTTTGAAAGAACTAACAACACAATACTAAAACTCCTTTAATACAAGTATGTTCTTATTTAAGTCTACCTAATGGACTCAAAGAATGAAAGATCTATGCCCCAAATGCCTTGACTAATCTCTGTTACTCAAAGTACGTGGGTAGAAACAGAAATACAGAAATACAGAAATACAGAAATCTGCCAATACAGTAATGAAAACACTTAATAAACTATTCTATCAAACCTAAGCCACGATGAGAACTGCTCCACAGCTGTCTTATGAACACCAAGACAAAGATACATTCATCTCCACTATTAAAAAAAACACGGGTTTTCAACAAAACACAGAAAATTACAAAGTTCTGAAAAACGCACTGTGTTTTCAGAAAACATAAAAAAATATCCAAAACTTCCAACAGTCTTCCATTCACCAAAAACTTTATTTACAATCATGCTCATTAACTTTGTTACGAACCACACCATCCATTTGGAAAGCTATTACCAACATTCAAGGGCAGTGGCTCACGGATTTTGCTGATTTCTAGGGATTTTCAAAAACCAGTAAAGTGCATGCAAATAACCAAATCCGCCATGCAAGGTTACAACTCCACCATTATCCATGATTTTAGGATCATTACCCTCTTGATCTCGAGCAACCACAATGTAAACTGCCCTTGGCATCTTCTAATAACGAGGAAAAGGCTAAGACAGAGTTTAATATTTTAAATGCTAACATTTTCTGTCTTAAGCTAAACAAAACAGAATTTAACACAAAACATAACTAAAGATAGCCTTAGTCCTAATGACTAGCTACACCCACACCAAAATTCAAGACCTCTAAGGTCCAAACAAACATTTTTAAATCCTGATTTGGCCAAGATCAGGTACAAGCCAAAATTAAGCTAACTAAGTTTGGATTTGGCCTTGGTGCTCTGCACCAATATGTTAGCATATGCCACAAATTAATTAAACGTTTGACATGTGACATTTTCCAACGCCATGCCGTAGAAGGTGAATAAACTTATACATGTAGGTTGGCGGAATTGCGGGGAGGCGCTATATTAAAACTTTTGTTCTATGACACATGCCTCCACCAACATGACCTTCCTTATACCCTTATGCTATATTTTGAATGTGTTGACCCATATTGTGCTACCTTTATGAATCAATTTCCTAAAGCTGACCTATCTGCCTTTCCTTATCATTTCACGGTAATTGAGAATGCTTCCTAATGGTAGTTGGTGGAATTGCAAGGAACATCTCCAAGCCTTGGTAGAGCCTATTCCCCTCCCACATTTTCTAATATAAGAAAATATTCAACTAGAAGGTTGAAATTTGCACAAAATTGGAATGAGACTTAAGGGTTACGAGGAGCTATTCATTACTCCACATAATATTTGGCTTGCAAGATTTGAAAAATTTCTTGTGTGATGACTTTAAGAAATGATTCCCCTACAACCACAAAGGTTAGATATTCATACAAACATCTATTGATTGGTACCACATTACCCACAGATTATTGCGAGTGTTTTCCTTTAAAATTTATGTAGGCAATACAAGAGTTTCCCCATCATTCCTTAATTTTTTTAAGAGAAAACAATTTCCCTCAATATTTCTTCAATTTTAGAAGGGTCAACAATGTTTATTTGATATTGATGAGGACTTATTGGCCCCAACCCCTAAAAAAACATGAGATCCATTTTACTTAGAGAAATGTGAACTCTCAAAAGCAACAATCATTGCCACCTTTGAATGCATGTTGGTGAAAGTGTTATCATATTCAATCTTAGGATCTTGTTGATCACAACCAATATTAGCAAGACAATTTGCAAGCTGATTACCCTATTTGTAAATATGTGAAATTTGAATTTTATCAAAATTATTCAATAGCAACTAGACTTGATGAAGAATGTATCTTAGTTTCCAATTCTGCATTTTTCTATCCTTGCACACATTCACAAATAATAGAGAATCTCCCTCTATGTGAATTTTTGAGATTTTTATCTTTATTGCTAGATTTATACCATGCAACAATGCTTGATATTCAACAACATTGTTCATTCCATTAGGAAGATGAATTGATTTAGAACCCACCAATGAACCCTTCGAATCCTAAATAACTATCCCTACTCCTAAAACCCTAGGATTCCCTCTTGATGCACCATCAAAGTTTAATTTATAAAATTTTGTGGAGGGAGGTAGCCATACTATTAAATTTCTCTACAAAAGTTTCTTTGAAGGTTGATGTAAATTTCCTTTCAATGGTAAGACAAGTAAAATCCACTATTTTAATATTCTTGCATCCCATGTAAAAATAAAAGATATAGATTTATTATTTTGAACATAAGAGTTTACTACCTCTGAAATTGCTTTCCTAAATTTTAACAATAATTGATCTATGGATGGAAGCTCTTCCCTAAAAATATACTTGTTTCTTATCCACCATATGACCACAGTTGGGACTACCTACCAAATGCATATTTTCCCATTTAACCAACCCATTTTCCCATTTCCCTCACCTATTTTCCCATCTAACCAACCCATTTTCCACACAAACCAAACGATTTTAAAATTTCCCTCACATATTTTCCCATAATCCATTTTCCTATCCAACCAACCTTTTCTCCCATTTTACTAACCCATTTTCCCATCCAACCAATTTATTTTCCTATTTCTCCCATTTGTTTGCCCACTTCCAAAAATTATTTTACTATTTTCCTAATATAAAACCTATTGAATAAAGTAAAACCCTATTTCCCCCAAACCCTAACCTACCCACCCCCAAAAATATTCTTTTTACCTAGCCCTAACTACCCACTCATTTCCTATGTAATTTCATTATAAGTTGTTGCACCTTCACCATGGAGTACACATTCACCACTTCCCAAAGAACTTACACCACCCATTAGTGTACCTACACCATAAATCGTTATTCTTGTACAATTCTTACATATGCTAGCTATTTATCTTCCCATACAAAATTGTACCTACACCAAAAATGCATGCACATGGACCACACTTGTGCATGGAATACATAGGCCTATGCCTACACTATTTGCACACACTTGTGCATTTTTTCATGGGTATTAAACCTACCCTAGCCTCCTCATAAATTCCCAAAAATAATAATATAAATGCACAAGCATTAGATTCACTTGAGATTGGCCCATTGATCCTCACCTTTACTCTTGAACTAGCTCACTCCAATATTGATTTCTTAGCACATGATCTATTCTACTCTTCTTCTTCCTACAAATTCTAGAGCTCCTTTTCTCCTCTCTACCAAGGTATAAATGAAACTTTAAGCTCCCACCTCCTATCTAAAAATTTCCCTCTAAATTATTATTATTTTCACTCTAATGTTACCCACCATAGCCTCATTTTCACCACCTAATCCCTATTTATCCTATTAAGATTCTATCTAGGCTTTGTAAACCTACCTACCAGGGCATCCCTACCTCATACCTAGTCACCAATCCTCTTCCTACTAGCCGGGGCATCCCTTCCAAAAAAAATTCTATATTTTATTTTTCTTTGAAATGATATTATATAATATTTTCTCAAAGGGGAAAAATGTAGGTACCTAAAATCATTAACACATTTCCAATGCCATTACACCAAGGCTATCCCTTAGATTTTATTCCAACATTAATTAAATAAATTATCTTTATTTATTTAATTAATTTAACCAACTCAATATTCCTTCTAAAGTTACACATTTATTTAATCAATTAATTATTTCCACAAAATTCTCCCTTAAATCAAATAAATACATAATATTTATTTGAAATCTCACTCATCATTAGTTGAATTAAAAAAAGAGGTTTGATCAACTAACTAATAATTTACATATTCCTCCAAAGCTTAATTTAAAATTAAAAAAATTCAATATTTCACGTGTATCTAAGTTCACAAGGCTAAAAAAGGACCCTTTTCGATCCTCACATTCCATCAAGATTGAGAAAATCTCCACCATTTCTCTCTTCCCAATATTTTCCCTAAAATTGTGCACAAATCACATGGTGTGACTTGTCAACCTCTCATTCTCTCTTGTATATGGATCAGCCCTATCCCTCAATTTCAAAATATATAATTTGATTCCTCCATAACTCTCATCCAAAATCTATAAATCTATGCTTCCATGAGATATTTTCAAGAAGAGGAATTAGATGAAAGGAAAGGTTATGCTACTTGATAGCAACTAACATTCATATTTAACAATCAACCAATCATCTTAAGAATAATACTTTGTCAACAAGGTTTTTTTGGTAATATTTTTTTCCTCTTTTACCATTTATTTTCATTCCTTTGATCTTTTAGAGGTGTAACTAGGTATAAATTAGGATTTTTTTATTCTTATTATTTCTTGTATATTTTAGTAACAAAACTATCATTGGGATTCATCTAAGTCAGCCATGATATTGTAGTTGCTTGAGATTTATAGGACTTGAGCATCTATGCCATCTATTTGTGTCTATTAGGCCATGGTTGTTAGAGTAATCATGTATTAGCTAATAATTAATTATTAGTCTAATTTATTCTCATGCACTTAATCTAAACTTAAGAGTGATTTTCAACGTTAACTAGAGAGGTATTACTAGATCATTCTATTTCATTGCATGAGATGTTGACACTTGTCATGATCTAATCCTTTTCTCATTTAGGGTTGCTCCTATATAACACTCAACCCTCATTGTATTTCTTCTCCTCTCTCTTGAATTTAGTAGCTTTTTCTTATTGAGGAATATTACATATTATTGCTTGTAGCTCTCTTGCGTGGAAGGTGTCTTTGTTCGTTGTTTGATCCTGTGGCTCATATTTTTTGATAATTCTAACATGATATTAGAGCTAGGTTCAAAGAACCTCTTCTCTCTTTAATTATGTAGCTTTTTCTTGTTGAGGATATTACATATTATTGTTTGCAGATCTCTTGCATGGAAGGTGTCTTTATTCATTATTTGATCTTGTGGCTCTTTTTTTTTTGTCGAGGATATTGCATATTATTGTTTGTAGGTTGTTTCTCCTACATGCACTTATTGGTTTCACACAGTTTCAGTGTACCTATCTTGGATCTCCCTTGTTTGCATTATGGGGGGTTTCTATTATTGGTGCTAATGATTCCTTGGTTTCACATTGGAGTGAGCTATGTACCTAGTTCTTGTTCCTATGTACTAGGCATATGCAGTGTACATTAATAGTTGGTTACCCATGAATTTTAGTGAGATGGAGAATTTACCTTGTGGAAACTCTTGCATTCCTATTTTTAGAGGTTATTCATTTCAACACTATATTAGCCATCATTCGATAGTGGTCTACAACTTCTTCATGCTTCAATGATGTTCTACATGTTCCTCTTCTTTTTGGGACATTGTTTTGGTTGGAGGCTTCTTAGTACTTCACCTTATTTTGGAGGCTTTTTTTGTCATTCATTTTCCTTTCTCTCTTTTAGAGAGGATTTTTTACCATGTGGTTTTCTCCTTTTCTCTAGTTGTGAGAGATTGGATTGTTTATGCATGGGTACTTCACTAGGCCTTGTTTTTCAAGACCCATCATGCATTTTTTTATGGTTTTTAGCTACTCCCTAAGTTCATCTTAAGGGTGGGCGTTGAAGTAATCATACATTAGGTAATAATTAATTAATATTTAATTAATTATTAGTATAATTTATTCTCATGCACTTAAGCTAAACTTAGGAGTGATTTTCTATGTTAACTAGAGAGCTATTATTAGATCATTCTATCTCATTGCATGAGATGTTGACACTTATCATGATCTAATCCCTTTCTCATTTAGGGTTGCTCCTATATAGCACTCAACCCTCATTGTATTTCTTCTCTTCTCTCTTGAATTTTGTAGATTTTTCTTGTTGAGGAATATTGCATAGTATTGTTCATAGCTCTTTTGCATGAAAGGTACCTTTTTTCATTGTTTGATCCTGTGGCTCATGTTTTTCATAATTCTAACAATGATAATTTGTAGCCAGTTGGTACAATACTTATATAATATATAAATACTATTGTAAGCATTGTATAGTTTCTTAATTTTTCAATCTAAGTTTTTTGGCCATTTCTCCACTTTTGTTGTTATTGGCTCACTTTTTTATTTTCATAATTTATTATGATTTGTTTCTTAATATTCTATTTTTCCAACTCCTAACTACTTGTTTGAATTAGAAATATTTTTTCTTCTCCTAATTGGGTTACAATTATCATCGATGAATCTATCTATATCTATGGTCCTTTTTGTTGTATGATTTAGATCATTTATCCATACCTTCTTCTAATGTGATAATTTGATACATTAGATCATGTTTTGTATTATTGGTGAATTCATCTCCTAACTCCATAATCTATATCAATGATATCTATATGAATTCAATCTAGGGTCCTGTAGAAGTATGCATGAGTATGCTTGGACTTACTATCCCAATTAAAGTTAGTTACTTTTGTTTGGAAAATATTTTTTTATCTTTCTCATTGGGTTGCTTATTAGTTATTTTGGTGAAATGATCAATTATATTGATGTCTCACTTTTTCCTATTTTCTATTCTTTTTACTTCTCTCCTTTTGTTTCATTTTAGGGATAAATATTTATTTCTACTTGGATTAGTTCCTTTTTGTTGGAAGATGGTCAGAGCCCCCCTCAAGATTCGTGACAAGAGACTAACCACCTCCTGTGCGATTCATGTCTCTACCATTTGTATCAAACATTAGATCAATCTTTTGATGCAACAACAAACATGGGCCAATAATTAGTATTGGAGCATTAAGTCATGGGTTTGAATCCCATTGAGTAATGCTAAGGGGGAGATTATTGGCAGATGGTTAGCACTCCCCTCGGGATTCATGACAAGGGACTAACTGCCTCTCGTGTAATCCATATCTCTATTTTTTTGTATCAAGAATTGATAGATCGATATTTTTATGTAACAAAAAATGTGGGCCAACAATTGGTATCAAAGCATTGGGTCACGGATTCAAATTCCCTCAGCTAACGCTGAGGGGGAGATTGTTGGCAGATGGTTAGTGCTCCCCTCGGGATGACAAGGGACTAACTGCCTCCTATGCAATCCATGTCTCTATTGTTTGTATCAAGCATTGATAGATCGATCTTTTGACACAATGGAAAATGTGGCCCAACACTTTTTAAGTTTGTGCTTCCACAAAATTTTCCTTTGTTTCCTTTGTATGCACTAGTTACTTTGGTTGTTTTCATGTATTGGTAATTAAGATGATGCAACAACTTTTACTTCTTCATTCATAGTCATTATTTTCTTCTTATAAATTTGTTATAGGTAAATTGGGTTGTTACAACCTCTTCATATAGTTGTTGATTTTTTATTTATTTTTCTCTATTTTGTACTAAGGTATCTACCCTATAATTTTTCTCAACTCTTGATCCTATAGAATTCTTAGCTTTATTTTTTTAGATAGATTTATAATTCATTAACTACTTCCTACATTTCTCAAGTATTTTTATTGATATACCTATCTTATAAGCTTCCTCACTTTGTTTAAAATTACATTTATTTATAACTATTTTGATCTCCTTCAAAAACCCTTATGTGAATTCTCAAAGGAGTAAGGGATAGTTGTAATAATTCAACCATTTTTGATACAATTATCTCTTCATTGTTTTTAGTTGTTGTAGAGTAGATCAAGACCACTTTTAATGGTTTCCCTTCAATGCATAATATGTTGGTCTATGGAGTTTGATCAGCCTTTGGAGTTAATATTTTGGTCACTTTTTCTAGTATGGTTTCCCCCAAATTAATTAATGGGGGAGTGTAGGGGGGTAGGGCCCCTCTCGTGGGGTCTAGGGGACCACCCCCTCAGTAGGGGTTCATGGGCGAAGCTCATGATGGGGGTCTAGGGTAGCACCCCTGAAGAAAAAATTACTCAATATTTTAATAATTTTTTTTTTGTTAATTCCCAATGTAATTCAATTGAAAACTAATTTGAAACTACTCAAGATTATAACTATTTCTTTCTATGAATTTGAAATTCAGATGGTCATAGCTTTGTGAAGAAGCCAACAACAAGGAATGTGCAGGTGGTAGCTAAAAGGTCACAATTTCAATGACGAGAACATGTAGAAACGTGTGGGAAAATTTTAATGCATAGATTTTAGGTGTATTCATGGTTTTAGTGAAATTACACAACTTATTGCTGCGAGAAAATGTAATTGCATTTGGCTCGAAGTTAAAAAAATGAAATAACCATTGTTTGTAGATATAGCCCAAAGGGTGAACCATGTTAATTTTTTTTGTTTTGTGCTTCTATGAATTTCTATTTCTCTGTTCTAGAATTTAAAATTTTACATTAAATTGGTAATTTATGTCTTCTATCCTACCAAAAATCCTAAAAATTTGTATCAAAGAGGTGGTGTTTGATAGTTTGGCAAGAAAGTCTCATAGTTGAGTGGGAGCAATGTCAAAAGAGGGGAAATTAAAGGTTGATAAACTCAATGGCCAAAATTATCAATTATGAAAGATGTAAATGGAGGATTATTTATATCAAAAATATTTATGGTGATGTTGCAAGGGAAAACATAGAAACCAACAACATTGAAAAATGCAAAATGATAAATTTTGGACAAAAAAGCATTGGGAAGTATTTGGTTGTGCTTGGAACCATCAATGGAATTTAATATTTTGAAAGAAAATACAATGGAAGAATTGATGCAAACATTAGAGAAATTGTATGAAAATCCCTTAGCTTCAAATAAGGTATTCTTGATGAAGGATCTAGAAAAATTCACCACCAACAATTCACCGTTGAAAAATTTAATGCCAACAATTCATTGTAGGAAAATTCACCACCATGAAAAATTCACCATCAACAATTCATTGCGGTGAATTTTCCATGAGGTGAATTTTTCATGGTAGTGAATTTTCCCATGGTGAATTGTTGGGGGTGAATTTTCCGGTGGTGAATTGTTGGTGATGAATTTTCTTGAAGTTGTGATGCTAATGAAGATCTTTAGCCTTGTCAAGATTAAAGGTGGAAAAGGGGGATGTACTTAGATAGGATGGTGGATAGGGGATGAAGGATATGAAAGATGTGGATAGGATGTGATATGGATTAATCATGCACCCAAGTGTAGAGTGCAAGTGGATAGGGTATTACACATGATACTTATTTACCAAGTTTTCATCATGGTACTTACCCAAGGCACCACAAGAAGTGGTTTTCACCATTGCATGAATGATTTCTCTTTAATTTTTTTTTCTTTTTTGGATATATGGAATATAAAGGATGGATAAGGATGCAGATAAGTGGGTTCAGAAGATAGTGGATGGATGATAGGGAGATGGAGGAAGGAATCAAGTGTCTAGTTGGGTCATCTCACAATAATGGGTCCCAAAGTTGGGACATCCTATTTTTTCGTAAAATCACATATTTTAAAAAACTAATGATTTAAGCCTTAATGAATTCCATTTAAATGGTTTTAATTGAACAAGGTTAGATAAGACCCCCTTAGATCAAAACCCCTTGGATAGAACCTCTCTAGTCTTAAATCATACCCACAATGGAGTCTCCTTTGCACCTATCAAAATTCTAGCAAAAAAACACCTTTTATTTACCTTTTGAGGGATTAGATAAAGTCATTTAAAAATTATGTTTGTAAGTATGTAGCTCTTGTTATAAGCTTTCCAAAAAGTATAATTTTAAATATTTTACTATTTTATTTCTTGTGAATGTTGTATTTTCACTAACATCAAGGTATTTGTCTCACACGTGGAAAAATAGAAAAATAGAGAAAAAAATCTAAAAAATATGTGTGTACTAGGTATTAATGTTCTTGTTTCAGCAAAAAAAAAAATCAATACATACAAAACAAGTTATGCATGATGACATACACCTATGTCCAGATTATAATTACCTTGACGTAAAAAATTAATTAAAAAAAAAACTATGCAACAAAAAATTATGAAAATATATTCATGCACTAGATATTAATGTTATAAATCTATAATTTTATCCTCTCAAGACAAAAATTTATGCTTGACTATATAAACATCATTTTTAAAAAAATGTTGTTTACTATAAAAAAAATAACTTATTAAAAGCTACATAAAAAATTACAATTTTTTTTTATTTTTTTTTAAAATATATATTTAGAATCTACACACAAATTCTCACAAATGACTATTTCACATCATCTCCAAATTATTAATGGTTTAATCTCTATAGGTTTCATAAAGTGGAATTTTATAAAAAATATTGATATGAATGTCCTACTTTGGCCAAAATTGGGGACACAATATTGTGGGCTAACCCTGTTCCATGGATGGTATCCCTTGAAGATGTATAAAAATTGACCATGGTAATTGGAGGCATGCTTATAGATGCTAGTAGAAGGATGGTAAGGGGAATAAAGTGGATTTATGCAAGCACTTGGATTAAAGGAGGATGATGGGGAATGAATTTTGGATAGTAGATGGAGGTTTTGAATACTTGGGGATGGGTGGATGGAAATGCCGACAAGATCAACATTGGTACACACCTTGAAGGGTGGTTGAGTCATGGAAGAGAAGTGGATTTTGATTTGGAGATTGAGATTGGGGGATTTTTAGATGGAGGATGATAGGACTTAGGAGTGAATGAAGCTATTGGATTAGCAAGTTTGGATTGCAATTTTGATTGCTCTTTGAGATGCTTTGGTTCTATGAGCAGTTTGGGAACTAACATGGTTTTACATTTTTTCTTCATGGGCCTTTGTGGCCTTTTGTATTTAAATTTTTTCTTTTAGATCATATTTTTCTTTGTTTTATCATGCATTTTTTATGGGACATAGTGATCCTTGGATTTATATAGATTTTTGGATTGATGATTTTTATATTTGGCATCCAAATTACTTCCAAGAGAAATGTGATTGGTGGATGGAGAGGAACAGTATGGATATTTTATGGATGGGTTTATGTAGGTAGGATTTTAGAAAGGCTTCAAGGATGTGTGCCTTGGTTGATCTTGATTAGGGATTTGAGGTGATGGGCAAATAGGATAGTGTGATTTTGGAATAGGAGTGATGGGTGGTGGAATGTAAGGACCCAAGATGGATGGAAGGGATGAAGGGATTGGTTTTGGGACATAGGGACCCAAATGAATGGAAGGGATGAAGGATATGGTTTTGGGACATAGGGACCTAAAATAGATTGAAGGGATGAAAGATTTTTCTTAGGAATATAAGGACCCAAGATGGATTTAGAGGATGGAGGATATGAATTCTTGGACTTAAGTGGAGGGATGTGAGATTTAGGAGGAGTACCAACATCTTGATCTTGATAGCCAAGGCCATGAAAATAATGATTTTCTTGGGTTTGGATGGGTTCTAATATGCCTTTCTCATGGAGTCAGCCTTTTTCTTGAAAATGCATAGTTTGACAAATCCTTTTTCCAATGGGATACTTGTTTTGGAAGAAAGACACAAGTCCACTTGGAGGAGGATGTGATATGGAAGGAATTATAGGTTCTTGGAGTAAAATGGATTGGACAAAAGTGGTGGAACCCATTTGATAGGTTTGGGGTTCATGGGTAGCTTGGATAGGGATGATGGGATCTTGTGGAGGATTAGGATCATGGCATGGAGATGAAGGGATGCTTTGATCTTGAATTGGGGAGGGATCATATGGAGTAGATGGAATGGGATTATGAGAGGGGAGAGGATCATTATATGGGATGTAAGGGATATTTTGATCATGGTATGGAAGGGTTAGGATTATGAGATGGATGAATGCTTTGACCTTGAGATGTATTGAGATCATGAAATAGAGAGGAAAGGACACTTAGATCTTGACTTGGGGAGGAATCATGTTGTGGATTGGATGGTATACTTGTATCTTGATTAGTAGATGGAAATGGATCATGACATATAGTGGGAGGGGTTTCTTGATCATGATAGGGGAGATGATCATTATATGGGATAGAAGGTGTTCTTTGATCTTGATTTGGATATGGATCATAATATGGCATGGGAGTGATAATTTGATCTTGATATGTAGGGGAATCTATGTGGGCATAATTTGGATCAAGGGATTAACATTGTTCATTTATGAGGTTGAGGGGATTGGGGTGGATTTTTATTTGTAGGTGATGGAGGTGGATGCATGTCATGAGAAGATAGACAAACTTTATGTTTGTTTGGGGATTTATCCACCTTTATTGATAGTACTTGGAGGCAATCATGAAAGAAATGGGATGAATTAGATTTGTAAGATTGGGGTGATGCGTATTGTAAGGATGTAGCAGATGAACAAGTGGAAAAAGAAGTGGAAGTTTTTGTGGATTGGTAAATTGAGGATGATGGATTGGGATTGGATAGAGGTAGGGGGGATAGAATTTTAGCATGAATGCTAAGGAAGTATCTCAACACGACATCTTCGTCATTTTTGAAGTAGTTGGTGAGGATGAAACTTGTGAATGGGGATAGTTCCTTTGATCAAAAGAATTGTCATTATCATCATAAGGATCATATTTGTGTTGGTAAAAAAGGCTAGCCTCATCATCATCAAGGATTGGTGGGGAGGTATAGAAGGAATACATGATGTTGGATTGGATTAGGATGAGTGAAAGGGGATTAGGATAGATTGGATGAGGATAAGTTGGATTGGATGGGGGATTTATTAAAGCTTAGATTTTGGATTTGGTTAAGCTCAAACTTGTGATAAAAGGGTGTTTTGAGAGGTGGGTTAGGATGTGGTTGATATAATATTAGAGGATAAGGGCTGACTAGATTTTAGAGAGGATCTGGCTTTGGATGAGGATAGAAATTAGGACAATGGATTTAGAAATGGATTGGGGATTAGAATAATAGGACTTAAGGATGAAGATGGAGGATGAGGTTAGGGGTGATTAGGGATGAGATTAGGGTTGATGGGGGTGATTAAGGATTGGATTAGAGTTGATGAGGGTGATTAGGGATGGGATTAGGGATGATTAGGGATAATTGGGATGGAATTAAGGATGATTAGGATGGGATTATGGATGACCAGGATGGAATTAGGGGTGATTAGGATGAATGATTATGATGGTTAAGGATGATTAAAATAAACTAGGTGGTAGTACAAAGGGGTTTAGGAGACCCACCCCAACAATAAGGGGTGTGAGGGGATGGATGTAATCCCTTGCATAAAGGGGTTTGGGGGTGAAGCTCCTAGATATTTTTTTGGTAAGCTAAATGAACGATCTGAAATGGCCTAGTTTCAATGCATATGCCTATTGTAGCACATTTTCAAAGCCCGAATGAGTTCCTATGTATGGTTTAATGCCTCTGTAAGGCCTCATTCATCACCTATGCATGGTTTAGCACTTTTGCAAGGCTTGATTTAGCACCTATGCATGGTTTAGCACCTTTGAAAGGCTTATTTTAGCACCTATGGATGGTTTAGCACCTTTGTAAGGATTGATTCAATACCTATGAATGGTTTAGCACCTTTGCAAGTGATGAAAGAGGATTTTGGTTAGGTTTTAATGGTTTCAAGTTGGGATTAAGGTTTAGGGTTGAGATTGAGTTAATAATTAGGGATGAGTGGATGAAGTTTAGGGATGATTAGGGATGGTTTAGGGATGGTTTAGGAATGATTAGGAATTTTTTAGGAATTCTTTGAAATGGGTTGGTGATGGTCGGGAATGTTTAGGAATGACTTGGGATGATTTAGGAATTTTTAGGAATGGGTTGGTGATGGTTTAAGGTTTATGGATGGTT